>RJWK010035826.1:0-13668 GCA_004363435.1 Platanista minor
GAGGCCGCCGTGCGTTCTCCCGGGGAAGTTGTCCCTGGATCACAGGACCCTGGCAGTGGCAGGCTGCACAGGCTCCCAGGAGGGGAGGTGGGGATAGTAACCTGTGCTCGCACACAGGCTTCTTGGTGGCGGCAGCAGCAGCCTTAGCGCCTTAGGCCCGGCTCTGGGGTCTGAGCTGTTAGCTGCGGCTCACGCCAGTCTCTGGAGCTCCTTTAAGCAGCGTTCTTAATCCCCTCTCCCTGCGCACCAGGAAACAAAGGGGCAAGAAAAAGTCTCTTGCCTCTTCGGCAGGTCCAGACTTTTCCCGGACTCCCTCCCAGGCTAGCTGTGGTGCACTGACCCCTTCAGGCTGTGTTCACACGCCAACCCCAGTCCTCTCCCTGGGATCCAACCTCCGAAGCCCGAGCCTCAGCTCCCAGCCCCGCCCGCCCCGGCGGGTGAGCAGACAAGCCTCTCGAAGTTGGTGAGTGCCGGTCGGCACTGATCCTCTGTGTGGGAATCTCTCCGCTTTGCCCTCCGCACCCCTGTTGCTGCGCTCTCTTCCGCGGCTCCGAAGCTTCCCCCCCTTGGCCCCCCTCGGTCTCTGCCCGCGAAGGGGCTTCCTAGCGCGTGGAAACCTTTCCTCTTTCACAGCTCCCTCCCACTGGTGCAGGTCCCGTCCCTATTCTTCTGTCTCTGTTTTTTCTTTTTTCTTTTGCCCTCCCCAGGTACGTGGGGAGTTTCTTGCCTTTTGGGAGGTGTGAGGTCTTCTGCCAGCGTTCAGTAGGTGTTCTGTAGGAGTTGTTCCACATGTAGGTGTATTTCTGATGTATTTGTGGGGAGGAAGGTGATCTCCACATCTTACTCTTCCGCCATCTTGAAGCTCCTCCTCTCTTTCCTTTTGGCAGTTCTTTATTTTGATCCTATTATTTGTCCTTTAGTGTTTTTCTTTAATTTTGTGAAATGATTGTGAGACCATAAAGCCACTTTTTCTTCCAGTTCCATACTTTGAAAAAATAAGTGTGTGGTTTGACAAAACTTTTGGTTTTTTTTTTTTTAATGCTGATGGTCCCTGAGAGTCACTGGTTTAAGGCAGGAAGAGGCAGTAAGAGAAGACTTCTTAGGGGAAGGAGGAGCCTGCTGATGAAGAGGGGGTGTGATAGGAACAGGTGGATGATACATTGAGACGGTTAGGTAAAGCCAGGTAAGGAACTTGGATTTCATATAGGAAGGAATAAGGAGCCACTCATTGTCTTGAACTAGAATGTGACATAGTGAGAACTGTATTTAGGAAGGTGAGTTTGTCATAAGATGAATTAGAGGAGTGTGAAGTTAGCCATTTATTTTTAAGAAAAATCACTTAGAGAAATTCCACCCAGAGTTGCCAAAGAAAGTTTCAAATGCAAGATTCAAGTAAGAGGAGAAAAATCAAGGAGTGCAGTACCTGAGATTAATCCACAGATTTCCAGACTTCTCCTGCTTGTAGAGTCAGGATGTGAGAGTTGGGATCTTTCCTTTCTTAGGCTACTACTGCACCACACTGGGCAGCAGAGAAAAGTGGGCAAAAGGGCAGGCTCTGGTCTGAGTGTTCATCTTGGCCTCATCTCTTAGCAATTGTGCAACCCTTGAGAAATTTAAGCTTCATTTTTCTCCTATGAAATATGTGGAACACAGTGTTACCTACATCATAAGGCCACTGCAAAGATTAAAAGGGATAATGTAAGTGATGTGCTTCTCAGAGCATATGGCCCAGAGCAGGCTCTGAATAAGCAAAGTTACTGTTTTCATCTGTGTCTTCTTTGGCAAGATATTTTGTCTCTCTGAGACTCAGTCCACTCAGATGTGAAAGGGGGTGAATCAGAACTACCTTGAACAGTTATTGTGAGAATTAGAAGTGATGGATGTGAAAGCACTTTGAAAACTATAATTTGCTCTATGGAAGCTCAATTTTATGATGATGGTTGTTCATAATAACTGGTATCATGTAAAAGCCATGTGTCTAGAACCTGAGCTGAAATAGCTTCTTGTACCTTTAAATGGTCTATTGAATTTACCAGGGATGGGATCATCTGTGCAATGTTCGCAGGTTGAGGGCCTGGCCCTGGGCAGTAAGTGCTGAGTTGACCAAGGGGAGGTGACAGGTTGATGTTAGTTGGACCCCCAGACCATGTCATGAAGGCTTTTCAGGTTAGCTGGCTGTCCAGATTCCCAGGCTGCTCTAGTGCAACCTGAAGAGGCTTGTCCTGAGCCCATTGTAGGGGTGCAATAATCCCTGTCTTCTGGTGAATAATTCAGATCGTGTTCATTCCGTCAATCTGCAAACAATTCTCAAGCATTTACCATGTGCCATACCCAGTGCTAGGTGCTGTGAGTACAGGGAGGAATCATTCAGAGATGCTACTTGGAGGTGCTTATACTCTGGGAAATAAACCAAACCACAAGCAGAGCAGCTTTATGAGGCTTCTGGATGGTTCTAGCTCCTACACTGACCACTCTATAGTGTAGTGGACACAGCCCAGGGCACAGTATCAGAAGCCTAGCCTCAGCCAGTTACTGTCCATGTGTGATATTGGTTGAGGGACTTAGTCACTCTGGCCCTTGGTTTCTGCATCTAGACAGTGGTAACTATATACACCTCCTACACTTGTTAAAGATATCAGAAGAGAGAATCAGCATCTGGTCAAGAGTAAGCACTCAGCTGTTTTTATTGTAGAGGGAGGGTATAACATGCACACACAGGGCAAGCCCTCTTCCAGGTGACCATACTTCCCTTCAGTTGTTGTCTATAGATGAAGAAAAAATAGGATCAGGACGAGACTTTTGGTTAGTGAAAATTAACTTCTGTTGTTTTCCATCAGTAAACTCTGGGATACATAATACATAACATGTGTTATTTCTGTAGTCCCTGAAACACCCCAAGCAGGGGAATATCGTACTCCCATCCTCTAAATGAAAAAGCTGAGGCTCTGAAAATCTAAAATTTCCTGCCCAAGGAACACAGCCAATCAGAGAGGTAGGATGGGGGTTGAACCCACGTATTTTCCTTCTTACCATGTAATATGAAAATTACCCATAAGTTTTTTCCTGTCATTCTCAGTAAAGTCTAGATATTTGAACTTTTTATTTATTATTTGTCACTGCTAGCACTCATGCAGCTGGATTACATATAAATTTATCAAATGTCTTATTATTTTGACCAAAGAATATATCTGGATGGCCTTTGATTCTATAATTAATGCCATATAAATCACTCATCTATGATTAAGACAAATTCCTTTGGGAATTTTTTTATGCTTCCATAGTGATATGCCATTCTAAACAATCACTATGGCAGATATTGTAGTCAACATGAGAGGGGATGAGGATAGAAATTAATATTTTTTGAACACTTACCATTTGCCATGTATGCTACATACATTATTCCATTCAATCCTCAGAGTGTTTATTTATTCAATAAGGGGCTATTGGGTGCCTCGTCTGTTTCAAGTGTTCTGGGTGTTGAGCATACAGAATCAAACAAAACACACATAACCCATGCCTTTGTGGAAAATAACATTCTCTTGGGAGTTATAAACAATAAATAGAATATATATGCCAGATGGAGAGAAGTTCTATGAAAAAAAAAAAAAAAAGCATAGAAAGGGGAGTGTTTGTAGGATAATGGGCATTTGTCCCCATTCAATAGGAAGGGTCTCACCAAGGCAGACGCTTTGAGTAAAGACATAAAAGAGATGAGGGAGTGAGCCTTGCTGACCTCTGGGGAAGAGTATTTCTGGAAGAAATAAATAGTAAGTGCAAAGGTCCTGAGGTAGGAGTATGGCTGGTGTGTTTGAAGAACAGCAAGGGGCAGAGTGTCTGGAGTGGAGTGAATGAGAAAGAGACAAGTAGGAGATGAGATCAAAGAGATTATAGGGACCTGAACATATAGGGCCATGTAGACCATTGTAAAGATGTTGGCTTTTATTCTGAGTGAGACAGAAGCCACTGGAGGGTTTTAAGAAGAGTGACATGATCTGACTTGTGCTTGAAAAAGATCACTGTGTCTGCTAAGAGCATGGAGACTGTGTACAAGCCTTTTGCAATAATCCAGGTAAGACACGATGGTTGCTTAGACTTAAGTGGCGGCTAAGAGAGAAAAAAATGGTTGGATTTGTGATGTATTTGAAAGCTAGAGCTGATAGTATTTGCAGATGGATGGGATAAGGAATATGAGAAAAAGAGAGGAACCAAGGATGACTCCAAGGCTTTTGGAACTGGAACTGGAAGAACAGAGTTACCTTTAATGGGGACAGAGATGACTACTCAAGAAGGTTCTGATTAGCACCTCGCCAACACCCACACATCAAGGCTTTCCCCCACACGACCCTGCCTCCTTCCAGCTGGGCAAAATCCACAAAATGATGAAATCTTCTCTCAAGTCCATAAGCAGGCATGGTGTGGATGAAAGACTCACCAAGGGCTGTGAAAAAGGACTCTCTTCCTCCCCTTCAGACTAATTAGGAAGCAAATTCTTGTCATGAAATTAGAGTGCTCTAGTAAACCCAAGGCAAACTCTTGGTCAACTTGTGGATTACGGAAAATGGGGTTTTCTTGGCAAGTTTTCCACATGTTTCCACTGCTTTTTTCCTATCCAAGGGTTGGACCTAGGTGCCAAATTATTTCTTTTTCTCCAAATTATATCTCCTTGGATAACTTCTCTGATGGGTGTGGAACCACCACAGTGGTTATTCATGGTTGCTTTTTAGATTTAGCATCAACCAGGGGAAAACGAGTAAAAAAAGAATGTAGCCAATTCATTGGACTCACAAATGGATAACTTCAGTGAAATGATAAGACATGGCACTGTGGCAGGCATGGATTTCACTCAGCCTTCTATGAGGAAGATGTTTATGTGGTTAGCCACCTCTGGGACCCAGAGTAGCCAAGGCAAGGTGTAAACCTTCCAAACCAGATGTCTCTCTATCCCTCTGTCTGCAAACATTTTCTAATTTAGAGTTTTACAACAGACAACAAAGGGATTCAATGTGATTAAATCCTCATCCTGGACTGAGAACTATATGGCTAATTCACAGTTGACTTGGGCATACTTATATATGATATACCATAAGTAACATAGTGAGTTCTGGTGTCAACTCCCAATTTTCTTTCTCAGGGTAACAAGTGAAAATATGAAGCCAGTGTAGCTAGCATAAGTTTACTCATGTTTGTGTATTCATTCACTCATTCATTTAATTAACATTTTAGCAACCCTTGTGTGCCAGGCATTGTGCTAAAGTCACTAGGGTGGCTTCAAGAAACTCAGGATCTATCGTGGGGAGGGTCAGAGGGGAAAGCACTTGTGCCTACAATTTTCCAGGCATTAGGCCCTGCAGATACAGCAGTGACAAGACAGATAAGGTCCTTGCTCACGTAGACCTTAACGAAAATTAAATAGGGAAACATACAAATGTGATTAGAAATATGATTATTTCAGAGAATGGTGTTATATAGACAAAAATGGTGATAGTTGAATAGAGGATGAATGGAGTAGAGGATTGAGGTATTTTAGAAAGATTAGTTAGGACAGGGATACAATGATGAGAAGGAAAATTATGCCAGAAAGGAGGAACACAAATGCGAAGGCAGTTGAGGTAGGAAGGTATGGAAAGAGAGGGGAAAGGAACAGAGAGAAGGCTAGTGCGGTTAGAGCTTAGCAAATGTGGAAACTAGTGCAGGGAAATGAGGTCAAGGACAGAGGAAGGGGCCAGACAGACCACTGGGGCTGTACAGGTCATGATTAAGGAGTTTGGTTTTTATTCTAAGTACAATTAGAAGCTATTGGAGGGTTTTATGCAAGGGTTTTATACAACCTAATGTATGATTTAATTTAACTTTATGCAAGGCAGAGAATGGACAGCAGGGGCCAAGATGGACACAAGGAGACAGGTAGGAGGCCATTGCAGATAAGAGAAGATGGCGACCAGGACTGGTATGTATCAGTGGAGATAATGTGTAGTGGTCAGATTTAAGATATATCTGGAGAGAAGAGTAAGAGAAGCGGAATGTCCAATGACAGCTGCTAGGTTTGGGGCTGAGCCATTAACTTAGATAGGCAAGACTGGAGAAGGAGATTATGAATCAAGAGTGCTTTTAGGAACTTGCTAAGTTTGAGATGGCAATTAAATATCCAGGTATGAAGCTCAGGGGAGAGGTCAACACAGGAGATATAGATGTAAGAGGCAGTAAGTATACTTGGAATCTAAATGTTGTGAATGATATTTCTCAGAAATAGCTTTAGCTATAGAAGGGAAGAGGGCTGAAGACTGAGCTCTGAGGCAGGCATTCCAGGATGCATACTGGAGGCCATAAGGAGCGACTTACAAAAGAAACTGAGCAGCATCAGTCAGGGGAAAAACAAAAGACTGATGTTGCAAAAGCCAAGAGAAGAATGTATCTCAAAAAAGGAAAAATGGTCATTTTCTTCCAAAGGCTGCAGAGTTTAATGAACATGATAATGAGTAATGGATTGCTGGATTTGGCGAAATAGAGTTGTCTTGACCATGGCCATTTTAGTGAAGGTATGTATAGGATATGTGAAAACACAACAGATAAATCATTTTGGAAATTCATTCTGAGGGAAATAATATAGAATTTGGAATTAAAAGTTTGAAAGTAAGTTAGGCAATGACAAGTGCCGGGGAAGAGCATTTCAGCAGAGAGCTCAGTATAATTAAAGAATCGAAGTTAGAAATATAACACTGTGTAGGGGGAGCTATAAGCAATTTGGTGTTGTTGAATGAAAAGTACTAAGCTGGAAATTGGGGAAAATTCTGTTCGAGGGCTAGATCATGAAGGGTATCTGTAGGAACCACTGAAGAGTTTAATCACGGAAATGGCATTATCACATCTGCATTTTCAGCAAGGTTACTCTGCAGTATGGACTGTAGCAGGCAGGACTGGAGACAAAGAAACCAAAGATGGGTTGTGGAAGTGTTATAGGTGAAAGACAATGAGGATACAAACTTGAATAGCTATTTGAGGTAGAAAAAAGAGAGCATATCATGGAAGTATTGAGGATGGCAAATTGGCGTCTTGATTGTGGGTTAGTCAAAGTGCCTCCTAGGTTTTAGTCTTCAGTGACTGTGAATGGCAGTGCTGGCATCTGTGATGGGCAAAAGCTGAAGGAGGATGTGGCTCAAACAGAGAACTGATAAATTCACTTTTGCACCTGTTGACATTGAGGTGCTTGTGGGACATGCTGAAGGACTTTTCCAGTACTGAATATTAATTTGGAGTTTTGTGAAAAGGTGTGGATAGGAGATACACACACACACATATTCTGGAATTATTGAGAAATATGCAAGGTATTTAACAATTCAAAGATATTGATAACTAGCTCTTGCTGGTTTTAGTAGCATCGTGGCAGTGTCTTGAAGAGTGAGTGGAAAGTGAGGAAGTAGAAGTCGGGGTTTTTTTTGTTTGTTTGTTTGTTTTATGAGGCGTTTCAGCGGTTTGGATTTAGAAGGGGAGGAGCCAGATCGGACAGTCCTTAAAAGGGTCTATAAGGTTGAAGAGGTAATCTCACTTTTTTTGGGATGGGAGAAACTTGAAAATGTTTATTGGCTGGGGAGAAGGAATGAAAGTAATTCAGGAGGGAAGTGGGACGATTGAAAAAGTCAAGTGCAAGTTGAACTAGAGGAGGATGTACTCAGGACTCAGATGAGTGGTTGGCTGTGATCAAGAGGAAGGACAACTCAATCTTTTACATGGCAGGAGAGCAGTTGGTGTGAGTGTAGATAAGGTAGGTAGAGGGACTGAGAAGACTCCGTTTTCTAGAACTCTTGAAAGGCACAAGACCATTGCTAAGAATGAAGAAGGTGGGTGTTGGGTGGGGCACTTGAGATGAGTGGAGGCTTAAAAGAGCATCAGTGAGGAACAGAAAAGGGAGATGACCGAGAGCTGATAAGGAGACTGATGAACCACTCTTGGGTCAATTTGGAGAGCAAGAATTTGTCGAGTTCTCAGTCTGCATCGTTGCCTGCTTTTTCTAGAAGCACTAAACAATTAAAGTATAGAAGTGGAGAAAAAGTACTAAATTTAAAAATACTAAATAGAAAAGAACTGAGAAAGTAGTTGATGGTCCATTATGGGACCTGGGTTGGGTAGAAAAAGATGAGAGATTAGAACACAATTGATAGAATGGGAAGATATGAATGATTTAATGTACCAAATAGGTTGAAGGACATTTGAGATCAGAATAAGATATTGAGGGACCTGGAAGATGATTTATGTGAGAAATTGAAGCTTTATATATATTTCTTTATATTTCACAAGGAGGAGCATTCCACGTGATGGCAAGTTCTGAGGAATGGGCACAAAAGTGAATGACTAGGCTGAAGTGAGATGGAGTGGAGTTGAAGGCCACAGGGCTAATGGTATGAGATGCTGGATGGCTCATCAACATGGAAATTAAAGACACTCTCATGACATAGAAATTTATGTGGGTCCAGAATCCACAGTGAATGAAGGGGAGGGCCCGTGAAGCCAAAAGAAGACAGTGATGTGTGAGGACAGAGGTTGTAGGGATAGGAGTTTTTACAATAGGCGAACAAAAATCTGGCAGGAGCACTGAGAATCAAAGAAGATATCAAACCTACCTCCTGACACCAAACAAGGTGAAATGTGGAAGAATGAGCAGCTCTCATTTCAGAGGGCTAACAGGAAAACCGTATTTTCAGCAGGGAAGGTGGAAGGACTAATAGATTATAAGCTGAATGTGGGGCAGTTTGTTTATAATGGAGGATTCCAGAGGTCTTACTGGGAACGTTTGAAAGACAGAGGAGCAGTAAGACTGAAACCAGGAGTGAGAAAATCAGAGCACTAAGGGGATGCAAATATGAGTAAGCAGAGACAACTATGGGGCTTTATATTTTTGACAGTAACCACTGAAGGGAAGCTGATAGAGTGTGCTGGCTACAAAGAAAGATTCACAGAGAACATTGGCATAAGGCAGTAGTCTTTGAGATCTGGCAATGCTGGCATTTTGGCAGTCTGCTCTAGTGACTGATGCAGGAACAACCCTTCAAGGTCAGAGACTGGGCTATGGGCCAGATGAAGCCTCCCACTGACACACAGACAGAGGCTTTATCTGTGGGCACTGAGTTCTCTTCCCCTGGTATGGTCAACTTTCTTCTCCTTTTCTTCCATGTGTCCCTTCCTGTTCTTCTCCCTTGCCATTCAACCATGAAATATCAATCATCTCTTTATCAATCTTTGCTTAAGCCCCTGTTCAGTGCTCACTTTGGGTATAGACTTTGTCAATTGATTTCTATGTATGCATGTTACCTACGATGTATGTATTCAAATGTCCGCTCTTCACTCTTTAGCAGGTTTACCTTGTGTCTCTCTTTGAGGGGTTTTGATGCTTTCAGTAGGAAGAATGAATAATTCCTCACTGGAACTCGGAATGAAAATTGACACCTTCTTCATTACCCTCACTGGCAATAACTGAAATCTGGACACTTCCTGTGTAATTCCATTTAATTTCTTCCCATGCTGTCCCACGTCCAAAATGTTCTTGTTTTACCACTTCACACTCTCATTTCGGCTGTGCAATCATTGTTGATAACACACAAAAGGGTACATGCTCTGCTCTGTATCTATCTTCTCAGGTATAATTTCCACAGCCTTGGAGTCATCTAGGATGCTCTGTGTAAGTATGAATAATGTAAGAACCACCCAGAAGGCCTGATAACTCTATATACCTTTCTTAATAAAAGGCAAAGTGCAATGTAGAAATTCTGACTGCAGACATATTCCCCAGAACCTTGTCCTTACCATGCAGATCTGGGAGCATAACAGAGGGCAGAGGGCAAAGAGTGAACAGCCTTTGCTCTAGGATCAGAGGTTACTTTTCTATGACTTGCTCTCAAACAACACTATCTCTGATGCCCTGACCTGTCCAAATGCTGGAATTTCCATGCCCAGACCCACCACTGGGACCTACCTGGCTCAAACCACCTCTGCTTACTGTTTAAGCTGAACCTGAACAGCATTCATCCAGTCTTGTTGGTTGTTCTGGGCTCAACCTATTGCCCTGCATTTCTAAACATGGAGAAATTGGGCTTTGGTGAGAGACCAAACTGGTCAAAAGGGCTTGCAACTGAATCTAGAGGGAAAGTGAGAATAAAAACAGCATGACAGGGGGCTTCCCTGGTGGCACAGTGGTTGAGAGTCCGCCTGCCGATGCAGGGGACGTGGGTTCGTGCCCCGGTCCGGGAGGATCCCACATGCCGCGGAGCGGCTGGGCCCGTGGGCCATGGCCGCTGAGCCTGCGCGTCCGGAGCCTGTGCTCCGCAACAGGAGAGGCCACAACAGTGAGCGGCCTGCATATCCCCCCCCCCCAAAAAAAAAAACAAACAACAAAACAAAAAAAACAAAAACAGCATGACAGATATCCCTACCTTTTGTTCTGTCCCTGCCAAACCATTACCCATTAACGCAGATCTGGTCGTATCACCACCCTATTCCAAAAAGTCTTCTAGGGTTTCCTAATAACCATGGGAACAAAATTCAAAATCCTCAGCAGGGTAGTTTATTACCAAGTTTTAATCAATCAATCAATCACTTCAGTCCCATTTCTTGCCACTTTTCATCTTGCTCTATGTTTGTTTCAGCCACAGCGTAGTGACTTTTCCCTGAACAAAGAGGTTTTTTCCACACTCTTTATTCTGTCTTGCATATGTACGTACTTACTTAGTTGCAAAGTGCCCTTCTACCATCATCTCTACAACCTTCAAATCACTTTAAATCTCAATGTAACCTTTCCCGGACACTTTCCTCAACACCTACAGCCAAAGATGAGGGCTCCTCCCTTCCATATGTTCTTTATACATATGTCTATTTAATGTTAATATATTTCCCGGGTAGGCTGGCTGGCTAGAAAATCTTGAGCAGGAGATGAACCTGCAGTCCACAGGTGGGATTTCTTTTTCTTTAGTGAAACTTCAGTTTTACTCTTAATGCTTTAGGCCAATTAATGAGTCCCACCAAAATTACTGAAGATAATTTACATCAGTTAAAGTCACCTAATCGTAGATGTTAACCATATCTACAAAATATCTTTACAGCATCACCTAGATTAGTGTTTAACTGAATAACTGAGTATTATATCCTAGCCAAGTTGACACACAAAACTAGTGAACACAGAAAAATATATTTATTGGTATCCCATTAGAAGCAAGTTTTCAGATATTTGGCTTTTTTGTTTGTTTACAGACTTCACTGAAGTATAGTTGCTGTACAATATTATATGTCACAGGTATACAATATAGTGATTCACAATTTTTAAAGGTTATACTCCATTTATAGTTACTATAAAATATTGGCTTTATATTACACATGTTGTACAATATATCCTCTAGTTTCTTTTATACCTAATAGTTTGTACCTCTTACCCCCCTACCCCTATATTGCCCCTCCTCCCTTCCCTCTCCCCACTGGTAACCACTAGTTTGTTCTCTATATCTGTGAGTCTGCTTCTTTTTCATTATATTCACTAGTTTGTTGTATTTTTTTAATTCCACATACAAGTGATATCATACAGTCTTTCTCTGTCTGTCTGACTTATTGCACTTAGCATAATGCCCTCCAGTGCATCCACGTTGCTGCAAATGGCAAAATTTTCATTATTTTTTGTGGCTGAGTAGTGTTCCATTGTGTGTGTGTGTGTGTGTGTATTTTACATCTTCCTTATACATTCATCTGTTGTTGGACACTTAGGTTGCTTTCATACCTTGGCAATTGTAAATAATGCTTCTATGAACACTGGGATGCATGTATTTTTTCAAATTAGTGTTTTTGTTTTTTTCAACATATAATGGAATTGCTGGGTCATATGGTAGTTCTATTTTTAGTTTTTTGAGAAACGTTCATACTGTTTTCCAGAGTGGCTGCACCAATTTACATTCCCACCAACACTGTATGAGGACAGGGTTCCCTTTTCTCCACATTCTTGCCATCATTTGTTATTTGTGTTCTTTTTGATGATACCCATTCTGACAGGCGTGAGGTGCTGTCTTGTGGTTTTGATTTGCATTTCCCTGATAATTAGTGATGTTCAGTATCTTTTCATATGCCTGTTTGCTATCTGCATGTTCTCTTTGGAAACATTTCTCTTCAGTTCTTCCTTCCATTTTTTTAATCAAGTTGTTTGTTTTTTTGATGTTGTATGAGCTGTTTACATATGTTGGATATTAATCCCTTATTGGTCACATCGTTTGCAAATATTTTCTCCCATTCAGTTGGTCGTCTTTTTATCTTTTCAGTGGTTTCCTTTGTTGTGCAAAAGCTTTCAAATATAATTAGGTCCCGTTTGCTTTTTTTTTGCTTTTATTTCCTTTACGTTAGGAGATGGATCAAAAAAAATGTTGCTGTTTTTTTGTGCAGAAGGGTGTTCTGCCTGTGTTTTCCTCTAGGAGTTTTATAGGATCTGGTCTTACAGTTAGGTCTTTAATCCATTTTGAGTTTACTTTTTTGTGGTGTTTGTTTGTTAGAGAATGGTTTAATTTCATTCTTATAGCTGTCCACTTTGCCCAGCAGCACTTATTGAAGGGACTGTCTTTTCTCCATTGCATATTCTTGCCTCCTTTGTCATAGGTTGACCATAAATGTGTGGGTTTATCTCTGGGCTTTCTATCCTGTTCCACTGACCTATATTTCTGTTTTTGTGCCAGTACCATACTGTCTTGATTACTGTAGCTTTGTAGTATAGTCTGAAGATGGGTGCATGATTTCTCCAGCTCTGTTCTTCTTTCTCAAGATTCTTTTGGCTGTTCAGGGTCTTTTGTGTTTCCATACAAATTTTTAAATTATTTGTTTAAAATAATGTGAAAAATGCCATTGGTATATTGACAGAGATTGCACTGAATCTCTAGATTGCCTTAGGTAGAATGATTTTAACAGTACTAACGCTTCCAGTCCAAGAACACAGTCTATCTATCTATCTTTCCATCTGTTTGTGTTGCCTTCAGTTTCTTTCATCAGTGTCTTATGGTTTTCTGAGTACACATCTTTTGCCTCCTCAGGTAGGTTTATTCCTAGGTATTTTATTCTTTTTGATGCAATGGTAAATGGGATTGTCTCCTTAATTTCTCTTTCTGTCTGATAGTTCTGACTGCTCTGGGCTGACTATGTGAGCCGTCTGGTAGGCTTGGTTGGCCCCTGGCCCAGTTGGTTGCAAGGCACTGCCTTGTGAAGATGCTGCTGGCTGCAGAACTCTAGGGGACCCCAGGGCTGTTGCCCACCCCCTGGCAGGTGAAGCCAGGTCCTGTGGTTAGTGCTGGACTACCGACAGGCAGAGCCAGGTCCTAGAGTCTGGCTGCAGGGCCCAGGGATCCCAGAGCTGGTGTCAGATCACTGGTGAGGGGCGCGCTGATTCCTGACACAGTTGGGTATGGAGTCCAGGGTGTCCCAAAGCATGTGTTGGCCTGCTAGTAGGCAGGGCCCAGCTGGTCCCAGGGTAGGGTCTAGCCTACTGTGAGTGGGTTGGGCCTACATCCTGAGGGATTGTAGTTTTCTCGCATCTGGTGTCTGCCTTGTAGTGGGGGAGGCTGATCTAGAAGCTAGTGCAGGCTTCCTGGAGAGCAGGACTGGTGCCTGCCCTCTGGTGGGCAAGGCTGTGCCCCCACCCAGTTAGTTGGTTGGTTGGCC
>RJWK010035827.1:0-22010 GCA_004363435.1 Platanista minor
TTGCGGTACGCGGGCCCCTCACTGTTGTGGTCTCTCCCGTTGCGGAGCACAGGCTCCGGACGCGCAGGCTCAGCGGCCATGGCTCAGGGGCCCAGCCGCTCCGCGGCATGTGGGATCTTCCCGGACCGGGGCACAAACCCGCGTCCGCTGCATCGGCAGGTGGACTCTCAACCACTGCGCCACCAGGGAAGCCCTGTTCATCTATTTCATATACAGTAGTGTGTATCTGTTAATCTCAAACTCCTAATTCATCCCTCCCCCCTTTCCCCTTTGGTGACCACAAGTCTGTTCTCTGTGTCTGTAAGTCTACTTCTATTTTGTAAATAAGTTCATTTGTACTATTTTTTAGATTCCACACATAAGTGACATCATATGATATTTGTCTTTTTCTGTCTGACTTACTTCATTTGGTATGATAATCTCTAGGTCTGTCCATGTTGCTGCAAATGGCATTATTTCCTTCTTTTTTGTGGCTGAGTAGTATTCCACTGTATATATGTACCACATCTTCTTTATCCATTCATCTGCCAGTGGACATGTAGGTTGCTTCCATGTCTTGGCTATTGTGAAGAGAGCTGCTGTGAACACTGGGGTGCATGTATCTTTTTGAATTAGAGTGTTTGTCTTTTCCCAATATATACCCAGGAGTGGTATTTTTTTGTTGTTGTTCGCAGAAAAATGTCCATCCACCAAGGGGATGATGGGTCTACAGAGCCCCCATTAACCTGATTAACAGTAACATCCCCACATGTGACAGTACTTAAGAATATTTACAATGAAGACAGCTTTCTACTAGGATGTTTCCAACAAACAACTATGAACTCTGAGGGATTTCAGTCTTAATTTCCATTTTGCACTCACATTCTTTCCCACCCACGTGAACCACTTTGGAAGAGAGAGAGCGGCAGTGATGTGGCCCAGGATCTTTCATTGGTTTGAAAGTTGAGTATCATATTGTTTGTTGTGAGTTGGGTTTTCATGAGCCACCAGCCTTCGGTGTTGACTGGGAATAGGGTCCCTGGTGCTCACAGCTGGTGAGATTACTCATCTGACAGAGTAAGACATACGGGACACTCCAGTGAGGATGTGTAGCAAACCGTCCAGGAGTGAAGTTCTCCCAAGGATTTAGAGAACAGAGGTGATATTCAGGAAAGGTGAAGAGGTACATCCCCAAGACCTGGCAATTTGTGTAGTTTTATACCCAGCAAAACTCACTTGTACATACAAAGCTACTCACAACAGCACTGCTGATACTGGCAAAAAGTTGGAACTACCTATACGTCCATCAATTAGCCGATTGAGAAACAAGCTGTGGCCCATTCATAGGAAGAAAAACTAGACCAGTGAAATGAGCAAGCTAAAGCTACCTGCCACAATGAGTGAGTCTCTAAAACATGACACTGAGCACCACCAAGAAGCACAAAAATATCTGTGCTTCTATTTACCTAATATTTCCTAACTGCACGTTAATACTGCATTTTGGTCTTAAAAACATCCAATTCAGGATAGCAGTTACCTCTGGGGAAGGAGAGCAGAGACTCAGAGGGACCGTCTGTGGTGGTTTACTTGTTATGGTTGGTGATGGGCACATGGCATTTGTAGCCTAATGTCTTCTTTTTGTATGTCTGCCCAAAATATTTCAACATAAAATGCCAAGTGTCATTTAAAAGAGAGGACCTAATTCTAATCCACATTCCAGAAATTAAAGAGCAATTATTTTCCATGAATCTACCACTTTCTGCTTCACGAACTCACCTCCCCTGACCTAACGTCATTTTGGGAAACCGTCCCTGCAGGTCCAGAAGTTTACCCACAGCCGTGGGTCTGCTGCCATGGCCTGCTCTGAGCGTGTCTGTCTCCTTCACAGAGAGCGTGGTCCCTACAGGAACCGGGTCTCATGTGCTCCCCACAGCCGAGTGCCATGAGGCTAACTGCCGAGTCGGTGGCAGTTATCCTCAAGTGTTGTGACGAGTGAGTAAACACTGCCCTTCAGACAGCAAGGTCACATGCTGGCGGCACAGGACTCTGCAGAGCAGATGGGCACCACCGCACCATCTCAGCCTCGGGCCTCGCCCCAGTCAGGCCACTTAACCTGCCCAGCCCCTGGCTTCGCCACCTGCCAAAACCACCGCAAGGATAACTGACAGCAAACCGTCATCCATCAGCAGCTACACTCGGGTCCAAAACAACATCATCAAAGCACTGGGCTCCTTGCAAGGCGGACGCTAATAAATTACCATACTCACCACCACAGCCCCGGCCTGGGTCCCTCCCGTTATTTCTTCATCTATAATCACATGTGTGTACACACATGCTGCACACAGCACACATACACTCATGTGTATGCATATGCCCACACTTACATGTGTACACACTCGTGCGTGTACGTACACGCGTGCACATAAACGTGTGCACATGCTTGCACACATATTGTGCAATGCATGTGTTTATACACACGCAGGTACACACGTGTGCAGACACATAGTTCCATTCCCCTCTCAAACCAAATCTTTCTCTCAAGAGGTTACTAAGGTATCCTGGACATAATATGATTAATCTGTTTTGAACGTTGAATACTTGTTCTCGAGATTACATCAGACCTTTCACTGAATCCTGTGTGTAGATGAGGCAATGATTTTAGTTGCTCTAGGAACTGTTAGCCAGCAGAGAGCCAGCAAAGAGGCCTGACCTCCAAGGGTCTCACAGCGGCACAGCACGGGCTGACCCTGGATCTTTCTAATGCCAGGGGACCACCGTGCGGTACTGGGGGCTGCGGCCTCCCTGCTTTCTGCCCAGACGTGGCAGTGGTTCTGAGGCTGTGGTGATGGGGGGGACAAGTGGCTTTATTTCTGTCAACCTATTTTCTCAAGTTCCCTTGTCCAGTCTAAAACGAGGCTCCAGGACACCTCGTAGAGAACAGAACAGCCCCCTCGTCCAGGCCTCCACAGCAAGAGCCACTGACCAGCAGACCCTGGGGCTGGTCCAGGGCCCACGTGTACCCAGGATGCCCGACATGCATTGAAGTATGAGCCACAGACACACGGTTTTAGGGACTCCCTGGCTCATGACGGGATTTTGAGTCTTCTTTGAGCCGGAAGTCAAAGACTGAGGCCAGAGAGAAGCATGGGCTCAGCCATGCTTGAAAAATCCAAAGAAGGACCCAGAAACAAGCATCCGCTTTTGGTGTCCTCCAATTCAATTTCCACAAACTGGCCAACGCGCTCTCTCAAAAAAACAAAAAACAAAAAACAAAAGAAAGAAGGAAAGCGTACCTCACCAGGGCCTTCCCAACCCCAAAACGTGTCAGTGGCTGCCGTGCTCTCGGATAAAATAAAAATTCTTACCACGGCTCAGGGCCTGTCTGTCCCTGCCCCGCCCCCCCGCACGCTCCTGCTGTCCTGCTGGACGTCCCGCCACCCGGCCTCCCCAGGAGTAGACGCGCCAGGTTCCACGAGGACGGGCCCCACGTGCAGCCCCCCACGGCCGGGCAGATGGTGCCCCACCCACTGCTTCCCCGTGCCTGGGGAGCCCCCGAGAGGACCTGAGCACAGCAGGCGGAGGTAGAGACCCCCACCAGCCGCCCTTGATAAGGGGCTGCACAGCCAGCTGGAAGCCGCGGGTGCCCCCGGGCAGCTGAGAGAGAGTCAATGGTCAATTAAGCAGCGCTTGATAAAGTAAATTTAATTACAAGGGCACTTAGGTATCTGGATCACTTGGCATGGCCTTCTAAATTGGATATCGCTTTGGTTATCATTGGAAATTAGAATCAAATGAATAAATATGCTGTTATTTAAAAATTACATTTTTTTCAAGGAGAAAAACATAAGTGATTGGATTCAGTACGTAAAGCCTTAGGCACCAAACGGTGAGTCCTGTTTTCTCAGTTACCCGTGTCTGAGAACACGAGAGCTGCGGCCTGGTGAGTGTGTACCGGCTGTTTCAGTGACTGGCTCAAACTGATCCTACCAAGCATTCAAGTGCATACATTTTAGCCGAACCAAGGGGACTTGGAGGAGATTCCTGACCTGTGTTTATCTCCTCCAAAAATGTTCCTCTTCCTTGCTGATTTAATCAGCTCTCGCCTACATGTTTAGTAAATATAATACCTGTCGTTTCTGTGCACTCCTCTGGTTCGATAATCCTTAAGTGAATTATTTTACCAGTGATCAGCCTCTAAAAGATAAATAGACTTGATTTTCTTTCCAATGCCCACGTTACGCTGACTAAAAATGCAGGGAATCAATTCCGTTTTAAGAAAGAACATTGAGATACCCCCTTTTCTTTTTTTTCCTTTGGCTACTTTTGTTAATTTTTCGCGACGCTTTACACAACAATTAAGAAGCCACTGGGGGACTTCCCCGGTGGCACAGTGGTTAAGAATCCACCTGCCAGTGCAGGGGACACGGGTTTGAGCCCTGGTCCGGGAAGATCCCACATGCAGCAGAGCAGCTAAGCCCACGCGCCACAAGTACTGAGCCTGTGCTCTAGAGCCCGCGAGCCACAACTACTGAAGCCCACGTGCCACAACTACTGAGCCTGTGCGCCTAGAGCCTGTGCTCCGCAGCAAGAGAAGCCACTGTGATGAGAAGCCCATGCACCGCAACGAAGAGTAGCCCCCGCTCGCAGCAACTTAGAGAAAGCCTGCGCGCAGCAATGAAGACCCAACGCAACCAAAAAAAAAAAGAAGCCCCTGGGCCACTTTCCATATCCATGGGATCCCTGGCTGGAGAGTGAAGAGGATCTGAGAAATCCAGAATATTCCACATACTAACACAAAACCCCCGCATCGTCTCAAAATGCCTCCCAACCTGGGCCTTTGCAGGGATTGATCTGCCAAAGTTTACTACGTGTCCTCAAAATGTTTGTCTCGCAGTATTCCATCCACTTTACTTAGATTAAAATTTGAATTAATTTTTGTTTAAAAATTGTAATTAAATCTTTTTTTGAAGTTAAGCCTGTAAGTTCCTCCCAGCCCTGCTCCGTCTAGGTAAGCGTCTGCTTTTGTTATTTTATTACGGTTTCCTCTTCTTTCCTCAGTCACCACGGGGAAAGGGATTCTGCTCCAGGGCTCGCCCGCCCCTTCCCCCGAAGCCCCCTCCCAACCCAGCTGACTGGTCCTTCAGAGGCTAAACCTGACTCCCAGCCTCCTGTCCACTTTTGTCAGAATTTATTTTAAAGATTATATGGTATCAATAATAGATGAAACAGGAACCGCGTCACCCCACTGTCACTTGACAAAAGAGCTCTGTCTCCTCGGACACTGGAGCCCTACCCCAACCCCCTACCCCCCTTTGCCGGCGCTGCCATCTCTCCGCCGGGGGACCCACCCGGCACGGGGGCTCCAGAGACTGCAGCGGACAGAATCCGAGAGGGAAGCGACCTCTCCGCTCCCGGGAGCATCGGCCACGAGGCCTGGCAGAGGGAGGAGGAAGGAGAGGTTCCAGGAGGCCACCCAGGCCCAGGGATGGGAGGGGACGCGGTGGGTGGGGGGGAGACCCTGCGGGCTCTGGGTGGGGTGCGGGGCGCGGGATGCAGAAAGGGGACCACACGGGAGGTTTATGGCATGTCTGGCACTTGAAGAAGCTGGTAGAACGTGGGAGCCTCGAAGATAAGAAGCCGGGGTGGGCGGGACAGTCCCCCGGCGTCGGGAGGTGGTAGCACTCTTGGTGTGGGCGTGAGTGTCCCCACCAGCGGCCAGTGGACAGGGCAGCGGGAGAAGGCCGGGCCCCAGGGCCCAGCATCCGCAGTGATGCGAACGGGGCAGTAGTGGGGAGAGAGCAGACTGGGATAGGACCCTGATCACACGTTTCCTTCAGCCCCAGGACAGCACCGCGTGTGTCCACAGTCGGCCCTCGGCAGCCGAGCGCGACTGGGTCTGGAAGCCCCGCAAACACCAAAATCCGCGGACGCTCTAGGCCCTGGTATAACATGTAGTATTGGCAGAGAACCTAGCACATCCCGCCCCACCCCCAGACGTGAAAACATCTCTGCCTTTTACTTACAATTCCTAATACAACGCGAGCGCTCCGTAAATAGTTGTAAATACAATGTAAATCCTACAGACGCACTTGCCCAGTTGTCACCTGCAAAGCCCATTCCCGGGGAATAAAAGCAGAATCTGGGCAATAAGATAAAGTCTAACCTTTCGACCCTCCTCTGTGCTTAGTGCAGCGTCCCGGCTCACCCCGCGACCTCAGTTCCGGGTGTGGAAGGGCGGGGCCCAGCCCTCGGCTTCCAGCGGTCGCAGCGCACCGCGACTCAAGATGGCGGCGACGGGCCGCGTGCAGAGACCTGGGCCCCGCCCCGCGCTGGGGCGTGAGCACCGCGCCTGCGCCTCCACCCCCACCCCGTCCCGCCCCGCGAGAACCCCGCCCACCGCTGGGGCCCGGCCCGTAAAGCAGCGCCGAGGCGAGCACTTCTGGCGGGGCTGCGTGTTCCAGAGCCTGCTGGCCCCTGTCCATTCTCTGAGCCCAGAGGGAAGCTTCCCTTTGCTTCTGAACCCAGCCCGGTCTCGTCCTGTTGGCTCCAACGACACCGGCAGCAGGACCCTTGTTGAGGCCCCACTCGAATGGGTCGATAACATGCGTGTGCCATATGTGCCGGGAGCACGGTCCAAGTCGTGACAACCGCAACAGCCGTGTCCCGGGGGCAGTGGCCCCAAGCTGAGCGCCAGCGAAGGAAGGAGCGCTGCGCGGCCCCTTGGGCTTAAAGCACAGGAACAGAGCCTCCGGACGCCGCTGCAGGGCTGGTGGGAAAGAGGGCTGGTGCGGCCGATCTTAGGAAGCTGAGCACGCTTCCCATGTGACGCCCGAGGACAAACGCTCACGTCCACCTGCACTCGTGTTCTGAGCAGCTGTACCCGTGAAACCCAAACGCCGGAAACGATCCACATGTCCTTCAGCAGGTGAGTGGACGACCAAACTGCGGTGCATCCACACCAGGGAATACTACTGTCCGTGGTCAGAGAGCCACCCGCCAAGGGACAGGACAATTTGGATGAAGCTCAGAGGCTCTACGCTGAGAGACACAGCCCCAGAGGTTACTGGACGAGCCAATTTATTTTAACTTCTCCCAAAATCACTAACGATGGAAAACAGACCAGTGCTTCCCAGAGTCAGGGGTGATGTGGTAGGGTGACCACCTGTTTTCGTTTCCCTGGGACTTTCCCAGTTTCAGCGCTGAAAGTCCCACATCCCGGGAATGCTGGGACCCTGGATGCTATCGGTGTGACTGCCGAGGCCAGCATGAGGGAGTCTGGAGGAGTGGAATGGTCCTACATCCTGGCTATGCCGGTGGTTATGGGAATCCACACCTGTATTAAAATTCATAGCAGTGTACACCAAAAGGGGAGAAAAAAAAAAACCTAACTTTTTGGCGTGATAATTTTTAAAACAAAAGAACACAAAAATGCTCATATAGCATCTCTTCCAGGGGTGGGATGGGGTGGAGTGGGATCTCCATATCTTTGTGGCTTCCCCAGAGAGTGGAAAGGAGGAGGAGGAATGAAAGGCTCGCCTTGTACACACCAGCCTGCCTCTAAGCCCCCCTGTGCTTATCGGACGTCACCCAGACCGACTGACTTTACACTGCTGTTATTCACGCCCCAAATTCCCACAGCTTCCCCATGATTTTGCCTCACCCCCAGTCGGAGGCCTGAATCCCTCCACAAATGACACCCATCTGGGTGGGTCCTCAGAGAGATCTCTGGTCTCAATCTCCCTGCGTTCTCTTCTGCTGGAGACCAGGTGCAGGGAGAGGTTACCTGCTCACTCAGGGTCACGCAGGGATGCTTGTATTTCCTTGGCTCCCCTGAGCTGCACACACTTTTGAAAAGGTTTTTTTTAGTGGCTGCAGAGGGAGCAGAGGTTACGTGGGCCACGAGGTGAAGGCGGTGGCCTTCGGGCTCCATGTTTAGAAGCCCAGCACCAGGGAGGGTATCAGGGTCTTGTGGCTCGTTGGCTGCTGGTTTGGGAGAAGGTGAGGATTTTCCGACCCCCGACTCCGTCCTCTTCCGCCCAGAAGTGAGTCTCTGCCAACGTAAAAATGCAGCCAAGATGCTGTGTCCGGTGGTTGGAGTCAGCAAAGGGAAGTCTGCTCTTGAAATCCGGCACCGTGAAGAATCTGAAAGAGTAACCCTGCACACACTGGCAGCAGGCATTCCCCACACCCCTCGGAACTGAGCACAGAACCAGGACTCAGTGTGGAGGGCTAAGTGGAATGGGCTAGAATGGCCAGGATGCAGGGCAAGTGGGGAGAGAAGCCAGGATTCCGGTAGCCGGCAGCTCGGCTCAGCGGGAGCTGCAAGCAGTTCACCGGGCAGCATGAGGGTCTGCTGGCATCAGCCTCTGGATCCCCACCTGCCCTTAATCTGCTAGTGGGGAGCGTGGTTTCCCTCCAGGGAAAGAACTGTCCGAGCATTGGAACCTGAGGTTGCAGGGCTCTCTGGAGGATTTCAATCACCTGCAAGCTCCAGGGGCCCACTAGCTTCTCCCTGATGTGGACATGCAGGCCTTTCCCTCTCGGCACCTCGGAGAAGTTGTAAAAGAAGATGGAATTCTCCAGAACAGTTACGAGGTCCCTTCTGAGCAGCTGGGCTCAAGTCCACGTGAGACAGGGGTTTAGAACACTGCAGTTCCCTTAGCCCTTGCCCCCGCCCGAATCTGCCATGAGCCTCTTCCAGATCCCACCTCTGCAGAACAATGGTACCATTTGTCACCTGCAAGCAGGAGGCTGCAAGCAGGAGGGATTTAGAGTCAGAGCTCAGACATTCAAGGCTGGTTCAGCCGTGATCTTGGATAAGTCAAAAATGAGAGTAACAATACCTTCTAGTTACCACGGAGTTGGAGCAGAAAGCCTTTTATGATGCTTTCAAAAAGCACCGTCTGAATGTATGAGGGGGAGGGGGAGGGGGAGGGGGAGGAAAGGGAGAAAGAATCTTGTAGCACAAAGGAGACGTAGTAGCCCTGAGATCAAATCCTGGCCCCCTGGATAATGTCCCCGAAACGTTCCACAGCCCCCAGGTCTCAGTTTCCCCAGGTTTGAAATGGAAACGTGAGTAGGATGAAGACCACAGGAGATGGCACAGATTGTCCTAACGGTCCACTGCTCCACCCCACCTGAGCGTATCATGAGTTTCAATTCTAGGGCAGGGACAGCACCCAAAGGGGCTGTGCTGTAGGCGACGCGTGATCTCAGGGGGCCTGGTGAACCTGTTCACAAACCATCTATTAACGAGGCAACAGCCTTCTGCAAGGACCTTACCAGAGAATCACAACATTCACTAGGTTTGCACAGAGAATCAAGGCCAGGCATCACACCCCAACCAGAGTCTGCGTTTTCTCCTGGACAGAGAGGGACTCGTCCATTTTGTCCTGTGGCTTATATTCTACCCAGTGTCATAACTGGCATTTCTTCTAATAAGGAAAGATCCATCTACCCACACTTTCAGTTCGGAAATACAAACTATGATTCAACTGAGAAAAATCACATTTTGCAATTTATTCATTGTCCCCAGTCCTTCCTTCCTGCGATTGTTGGGCTGAGCAAAGAGCCAAAGCTTCCCTCTCAAGGTGGAAACCTCAACAGCACACACACAATGCCAACCATGCAAAGCCACCCAGCTGTAATTGCTGTGAGAACCGGAACGCTGGCTTTTATGACTTTGGGGCATTTGAATTTCCTACCTTAATGTTGCATTAACGGAAGCGCCTCTTTTTTTGCATTGAATTTATACCTAATGTGATTCCATTTTGCATTCTTTACATATGCAGATGAGGTAGCTAGAACATTCCTGATGCAAAAACTGTTTTTGCTAAATCATATCAAAATGTTTCATGGATCACACCAAAAAGTGTTGATATATGGAAATTGCTCTTTTTCAAAAACTGTCTTTAAAATCCAAATGCTATATTTTGAATTTCTTTTCTTTACACCACACCCTCCCCAGTATTTGTGGAGAATTAGAGGAAATAAATATTAATGCCACATTGCCACGGCACAGGAGCAGGGCAACCGGGATAATGCTTATTTTAACTACCGTTGAAACACAAGGAGGTTAGTTCAGGGCTAGGCAGTTACCAAGGCAGATGGAATAGCAAAAGTTAACATTTAGAAAGTCAGAAATGTTTCCTTATCTCACTTCTGGGCAAGGGAATGACAGAATTACACGTTTCTCAATTATACAAGAGGCATATTTCCACCAAAGCAGGTTTGTGTGACCTGCTCGTCTGTCCTATACAGTTTTAAATGGGATCAAAGCAAAATAGCACACTGTAGCTCCAAGAACTGCAGCATGTAGCTGCCCTGTGAGATGAACGGCTACCACGGCAAGGACCAGAGCTTGGGACAGTGTCCATTTTCACATGATAGTTTTCCCAAGTCTTTAGGCAGATTGAAAACCACAACACAATCCGCTGTGTCATGAGAAGGAACTGTTTTAGGTCTCATGCAAAGAACAATTAAAATGAATGTGAGCACAATTACACAGATTCGTGTAATTAGAAGGAGGTACAGTAGCCAGATCTTAACACCTCCCTGAAAAGCAAGGTGGAGTGCAGAACAATGCGCTCTAAAAGCCGGCGGCTTCGCTGCAATTAATTGAGTTGGGTCAAAGAGGGAGCCTGGAAAGCCGAGGGAGGGTGAATAACAAGACAGGGAGAATGTTAAAAAAGAAGACAGACACACGCGCAAAAGCAAGGGCTCTCTCCAGTTGACAAAACTCTTTCAGATCGGGGCATATACATCAGCCTGAGGCTGGTTGTTTTCCCTCTCGAGATGGAGAAAGAGTGTAAAACATATGATGCAAATACGCTGGTTACAGCTATTGTTGGTAGCTCCACACATTCAGCCACGACGGTGTTAATCGGTCACAAGATGTGGTCAAAAACGTGCCAGGTCCTTCCTTTCTAAGGTGAATCTGCACACTTCCTGCCCTGGAATATTCCCGAGGGTTTCTGGCTGGGCACCTTGAGAAGAGCACACGCGTGAGGCGAGCAGAGAGACATCCAAAGTCTCAACAGCAGTCCTCCGGGTGATTTGCAATTATTATTTTTTAAGTAGATAATATTAACCAGCCACTGGCTTTCACATACACTCATAAATTCTAACACAGCCTCGGCAGATCAGCCTGTCTTATGATGCCGAGGACTCACCTTACTCCGATGACCACTGCAAATAGGTTTTTCTTTTCTTTGGCTTCCTCGTGGGGGTAGGCAAGGGGCCTGCTGACGAGATCAGACTCGGGAACTATTTAATAATGCTGCCTGAATGCTGTATTTCCCAGTTCAATCATCTTACTCTAATAGAATAACATACCTTGATTTTTCATCCACGTTAAGTGTTTTTTTTAATATATATAATGGTGTTTGGATGACATTTATGTAATAGATTCAAATCGTCCTCTGGATATCTCTGTTATTGATTTGGTTCTCCCCAATGTGACTGAACGTGTTCTGGGTCTACGCCAGGTTAGCCCGAGGTGGGAAGTTTACACAAAAGCTTGTTCGCTGAATCTATACGTATCTCCCAGGGCGCGAGGGAAAAACCCTAAAGAATACTGGAAATTTTCTTCTGCTTCCAATGTGCATCTGGCAGCCACGACTCTAACATTTATTATTGTCCCCGATTTATTGCTTTTGCTCTTTCATTAATAATTTAATGTTTGGGAAAAAACAAGCTCTTCAAAGCACACACAAAAAAATCCATTCAAAGCTAGATAAACTATTTTTTTCTGCCAGCGTTAAACGTCTTTGTATTTTGAAATGACCGTTCTGTCGTGCAGGCTTAATTAAAGCTACTGGATTTAGAGGAAAGGAAGTTTTGTTGGCGAGCTAACCTCCCTGTGCTCTGTCAATCTGAACAGAGCTGAAAATTACCTCCTAATGGCTGAGAATATGTGTACACAGTATCATATTTTGAACCTAATCGCGCTGTGCTCTCCACAGAAGCAGACGTGTTTATTTATATAGATTTAATCAGCGACAAGGGTCCCTCTCAGTGGAGCTCGAATATGTAGCTCGAAAGCCAAGTGCTATTGAAGCATTTCTAAAGTTACAACTTAGAGCCCAAACCATACCAGAGCCCTCGGCATTTGGAAATTGCCATTTTGACTTAATTATCAACCCTTCGCTTTTTGAATGAAATTATTCAGGATATTGTGATAAACAGATACAAAACAATTTTTCCCCTGCCAAAGGAAGCTACAGTGATGCAAGTTAGAAACCGTATTCATCACGGTGGAGATCCACAGGGTGTGCTGAGACTCAAGGTGGCCTCGCAGGGAGCCGCACACCACCTCACGTGGCTTCTAGACCCATTTTATGGAAAGTATTCACACTTCACAGGACAGGGCCCCAAGGGAAGCAAGAGGTTCTGAATCTGCACACAAGCTTGGCTGTTCTGAGAGCACCTGACCTTTCCTGGTCTCCCACCATCATGCTCCCACCTGGGACGTGGTCTCCACCCCGTCTGACCCCGCCGTCTGACTGACCCTTGATCTACATGGCTCGTTCAAAATTCAGTTCCCAATGACTGGTGTTCTCTCAGCAAAATCTACATAATCTGCCATCAAAGACTGTCAGACAAATGTTTGACTTCGTACACCCCATGATCAAACACCGGAAGGGGCAGAAGGAAGGAAGGAAGGAAAAGATACAGTGCTGGGATGAGAAAGCGCTGAGGAAGGTAAAAATCAGATATTCTTGTGAGAATGTAGATGCCAAATGTTGAATATGATCTCCAAGGAATGTATGATATGAATTATCATTCCTTTTTTCCACCCCCCCGCCACCCCAGCATGGACATATAGACACGGGTTCTAACTGCTGATTCAGAATGTGATGGAGGAGGGAAAAAGTTTGCCTAGTGTTTTGAAAGTGTGCTTTTCTTTTTTTAATCGCAGGATGGGGGTGGGTGGAGCCAAATGAGGAAGAAGGGGGCATGTAGCAGTAACAAATTCCTTTAAAATTATACTCTTTTGTACTATACTCTTCTATACTATTTTTTTTAGTTTCAACTGTTATTCTTAGTAGGAGCATTCATAAACTCCATGATGAATAAGTGAATTTACGGTTTCACCACAAGTCATACCCAGTTTTAAACCACCCCCATCTTTATGCATTTGACTAACTGATGATAAAGCACCGACAGCATTTGCAATTTGCTCATGTTCCATAGAATTCACTGTCTCTTACCCTAATAAAACTACGTTAAACGCGAAATAGCAAATGTGTTTTATTGGAACTCAAACTATTTAAAACAAGCTCTCATATTGTTTTTTCAAAACTTAGGTAGGAAAAGTTTTTAAATGCATTTTTTACTTCCAACAACTGAATGTTTAAAATTTTAGTTATGCCATTAGATTCAAAGATCACTTCATTCTCTTAAAGGTAACGTGCTATTTTGCTTCATTATAATAAACACCAATGTTTTTACAACTGCAACAGTTCCGCACACATTAGCATATTTTGGCTGAGGTATTGTTTTACTCTGACCTGTATAATAAGTGTCACATTAGCAAGACAACGAATCAAACGTTTGTTAATTTCCCTCGCTTTCCCACACAGCTGGTGGTGTTATCGTGTCACCAGATTTTAATTAATATGATAAGTAACACTTGCAAGACAACAGCCGGATTTTTTCCCCCTCTGTGTACGTGTGAGGGGCTGTAAACCTCCTGTGTGTGTGTGTGCGTGTGTGTGCGTGCGTGTGTACACGTGCGCACGCGCCTGCACACACGTGTGCAGATGGTAGGAAAGGAAACCAAAATATTCACAAGGGCCTGTTGTAGGGAATTAGTCACTACAAACATTCACAGCCACAGACAACGCTATTTCCGATCAAACTTTCATGACACCATTTTCTTTTGCTTTTCCGGATCAAAGATCGCCATGCACCAATGCAGAATAAAACTCATAGAAACAGATAATAAAATGTGCTAATTTTCATACCTGGGGTTGTTGTGTGTTTAAGGTTTTAGCAGTTAAGAGAGATGCAATACTGCTGTCTTCGGAGAGGCTTAATTTTAACCTCTCCAGCCTCCCAGTGAATAGTGGCAAATACATGTGTGACTTATACACAGACTATTGTGAATGCTCCTTGTGCGAAGCTCTGGTCAGGCTGTTCTTGGGTAAGTCAAAAGTGCCATCTATTTGCAAAAGCTGGAAGTGCAACGGAACTCAGAATGGAAAAATCCCTCCACCCCCAGTTCCAGCCCTGCAGCTTCTGACATGGCTAACAACAGACCCAGAAGTGGAATCGGCTTGGCAGGGGAAGAAAAACAACCACACTGAAATAACGTAAAGGAAAATGCATTCCTATCCTGTGCACGCAGTAAAGTATTTTACAAGGCTGGTGCCAAGCCTCTATTTAAAGCTGTTTCTATGCATTTTTTAGTAAAAACAAGAGCAGTATCCAGTTCCCAAAAAATGTGTCATGTAAACCATTACCTAAGAGTGAATGTATTTTACCTTTAGATTTTTAAATAATATTTTAAGTAATAGGAGAAATTACGTCTCGAACAAAATACTAATAGTAGAAATCCTTCAGCTGTTGCTGGAGAAAAAACAACAGTAAGAAAAGAGGTAAAATCAAAATTACAACCCTAATGCTTTCTTTTTTATTTAATTTATTTATTTATTTATGTTTTTATTTAGGTTGGGTCCCGGCTGCCGCGCGGCCTCCCCGGCCGCGGAGCACGGGCTCCAGGCACGCGAGCCCCAGCGGCCTTGGCCCGCGGGCTCAGGAGCCGTCGCTCGCGGGCTCCAGAGCGCAGGCGCGGCAGCCGCGGCAGCCGCGGCGCACCGGATCCTCCGGGGCCAGGGACCGAAACCGTGTCCCCTGCATTGGCAGGCGGACTCCCAACCACTGCGCCACCAGCGAAGCCCCCAACTCTACTGCTTTCTGATTTTGAATATTCTGAAGAGAAAGGAAACCTCTTTCTCCTGGGACTGGAAAGCGGAAGAGTCCCTTTTATGGAGCTGAAATTCTTCCAAATCTTTTTATTGTTATTTAACCTCACATTTTTCCTTCTGTTGCAAAATACAAGATTTCCCCCAATGAATCCCAAACTCTAATATTCCACCTACATAAAATTAAGGCCCAGAAGCAGGATGGCAGCCACACCCCTAAAAGTGGTTTTCTCTGTGAGTAGGACCAAGCACAAACGCAGCGTCCACACACGTAGGAGGAGGCGAGTTGAGAGGCAAGGCCGGCAGATCCGATCACTAGTCGTGCAACAGCGTGGTAGCCTGCCTCCACCGAAGCTGCCTGGCCCGGTGGGGTGGCCCAGGAGCAGACCTGACCACCTTCAACCAGGTGTGTAAAAGCAGGCTCAAATTTTAGGTCAACTTGTCATCGCCAGTAATGGTTCTAAAAGTAAACCTGGACACAGGTTTCCAGCTTCCTCTGCAGGTCTGTGCAAGCAGTTTTGCCAGTCGATGCACACTAGGGGGTCTGCAGGAAAACCACCAGTGGCCAATCTGTCAGAAATCAACGCTGGGAGAATACAGTGCTGCGTTCAGTACAGTACTGAATGCAGCTATGCGTGCAGGGACTCCCGCTGAGCTGGGGGCAGAATCTGCCCGTCGTGGGGAAGCAGAGACCCCAACCCCATCTCCCACACGTACCCTGCGGGCTGAGGAGCCCTCCTCCCTGGTCCTCTGCCTCACCTGGTGGGCGGCAGTGCCTTCCTGAAAGGTGCCGTGGGCCCCTTCTCTACTGAGAGAAGCCAGGAGAGCTGAAGACAGGTGGGCCCGCTGTGCCAGTCACTGGGCGAGTGTGTTCTGTACCGCCCAGGTGTTCATGGGGGCAGACGGGATCTCGAGTGGGCCTTTGGTTCACCGCCAGCTCAACCAAGGGCGAGCTCTCTCAGCTACTAATATGAGAGCCCCTAGAACTCACCAGGGTGCATTTTCCTGCCCTGGCTTAACTCTGCTACTTTAGCAGAAATAGGACCTGGCTCTTTCCTACCTTCACTGTCCACCCCAGCTAAGGAAGGGGATTTAGGGGCAGGACATAGCCGGGAGGGCTTGCAACGGTCCGGGTAGTGTTCATTTACCACACCCCTCAAGGAGAATACTGGCCCAAGATGACTGCCCAGGGAGCTCCCAAAAGAACTGGGGCTGAAGTTCCTTTTGTAAGTAGGAGCCTAGTGCCCAAGGAGCAAGGACCCTGCGTGACAAGTGGCTGTGACTCTCGAAGGAGACAGGAAGTCAGGGTGCCTGCAAGACCTTCTCGGACAACAACCCAGCAGCAAAGGCAGCCGAACTTCAAGGGGAAGCAGCTAAGAGCTTCAGTCAGGTTTCCAAATCAAACACCAAGAAGACGCACATTTTATTCTGACCAAATAGGGGCAGGAGAGAGCTGTTTTGGGCAGTGAGTGAGCTTAAGAAGAAGCAACAGCGCAGCTGATGCAGGCAAACAGCGGGAAGAGAGGGGAAGGAGGGGAAAGACAAGAAATGAAGTGGGAGGAGGGAGGGGGAAGGCGTTCAGTGCATTAAAGCCAGAAATTACCAGAATCTGTTCAAAATAGCAAACGGAGTATAAAATTAAAAGATAAACCTGTTTGGCTTCCAAAAAAGAATTTTACATCTACTCACTCACCATCGACCCCAAAATCTCTCTCTCTCTCTCTCTCTCTCTCTCTCTCTCACACACACACACACACACACACACACACACACACACACTGCAGAAAAATACTGAATCCTAGAAAATCAGGACGGTGGTGTTTTACCTGTTCTTGACGGTGAGCCTCAGGAATTACAGATCGGGCTGCTCTGTGCCACTGCCCTGTCCCTGTCCCGAGAAGGTGGCACCAGGAGCTCAGGGCAGGGTGGAGTGGCAGGAACCAACTTTGTCTCCAGGGACACAAGACGGCACATCCATAAAAATATTTTAAATTAAACGTAGGACCTCATCAGTTACAAGATACACCAATATCTTGTGCATCGCTAGGAAGAAAAATGCAGCCTGTTGTCATTACAAGGTGCCATGGATGGTCAGATGCATCTGATTTTTAAACTGCCAAATGTGAAAAATATCTATTTTAGAATAAATGAAGTACAAGTAAGATGGCATTGCCCCCATCAGAGATGTTATTAAGATTGGAGAGAATTGAAAGAAAAATATAAAGATTTGTGATATCCTCTTGATTCACTTTCTATAGATTTGGAAGGTAATTACGAAAAATAAAATTTAATTTTTAAAAATCTCCCATTCCGTCGAGCAGATTTCAAAGTTCATCCTAAGCTTTGCACTTTTGGTCTCATTGGCCCTACAGACAGGCCAGGAGGACAGCGGCACCAGTAGGTCACGGGCTGTTGACACTGGTGCCCCACCTCCACCTGCCCCACCTGCTTCCCATGTGGAAGGAGAGCAGGGATGAGGGAAGGAAAGACAGATGAGAGCAACAAAGGTCACTCCACAGGTGTGACTCTGACACAGTTGTTCAGGGGCCAAGACAACAAGGGAGGGGAGGACGGTGGAAGGAAGCTGGAAGCTTTCCGTGAAACAGCTGGAAATGCACCTGTCCTGCTGGGCATGGGCATGGATGCTGCTTTGGGAAGACGGTCACCTCCTCTGAAGACAGACTCAGGGCTGGGTTCTGTAGCACTCGAGAGGATGCTGCATCAGGAGAGTTAGTAAAACTAACACAGGAAAATTGTGTTCTCGGTTAGGAGTTGGTTTGTTTTCATAAATTTATGTATTTATTTATTTTTGACTACGCTGGGTCTTTGTTGCTATGCACGGGCTTTCTCTAGTTGCAGCGAGCGGGGGCTACTCTTCGTCGCGGTGAGCGGGCTTCTCATTGCGGTGGCTTCTCTTGTTGCAGAGCGTGGGCTCTAGGCCCACAGGCTTCAGTAGTTGTGGCACAAGGGCTCAGTAGTTGTGGCCTGCAGGCTCTCGAGCACAGGCTCAGTAGTTGTGGCACATGGGCTTAGTTGCTCCGCGGCATGTGGGATCTTCCCGGGCCAGGGCTCGAACCCATGTCCCCTGCCTTGGCAGGCAGATTCTTAACCACTGTGCTGCCAAGGAAGCCCTGTTATTTTGCTTGGTGTTAAATTCCTACAAAATTGTACACGTAACAACAACCACCTTGTTGTGAATGGTGCCTGTCATTCGCTAGCTGACCCACTTGGCTGTCGCAAACATCAGCAAGGAATTGATTTTGATGATCTGCCATGAACCTGACGGGGACACCAAGCCCAGATGAAGTTACCTGTGCCAGGTGCCTGCAGCCACTGCAGAGAAAAGAGGCCACCTCCCCTTCCACGTGGGACCTTGGGCCTGCGGCGCGTTCTTCTAGGCGATGTCGCTGCTCTTATTTTCTGTTGAGACTTATATTTTTCAAAGTCCCTCGATGCCGATCACGCTTTGTAAAATGCCCCGTGAAGTAACAGAGAGAGAGGAGGAAGGGCAAGAGAGGAGGAGGCGGAGAGCCGTCTCTCACATTTACCCGCAAGCGCCATTCATCCGCAAGTGCTGGGGAATACTCGGCAGACAACCTCCAGCCTCCCCATTTAAGCACCCTTGTTCTCATTAACAGTCTTGGCATTATTCATTAACCGGACCATTCAGTTCACCTCAGGGGCACCAGAAAAAAGGACTTTTACTATTTGCATTATGCAGCTTGCTTCTGCTAACTTTAGTGATTACGCCAGGACTGGGCATATCATTAATCTCCGTCCTTATGCCTAGTTTATTTCACACAAGTAGGAGGTGTATTATTAACCCGGGGGCCCAGCAAAAGCATGCCTTCCTCAGGGCCACACTGCCAGGGCTGTCTTTGGGAGGAAGATGGTGGCCCTGCCCATGAACCCACAATTACATCAGTCCCAGCTGGGTTCTGACTATGCGCCCACCGCCGGGACCTTGCATGGACACTGGTGGCTTCATTTGGCTAGCACCCTCTGGAAGTTCCATTTTCTACAGACACGCTCATAAATTTCTGCTCACTTCTGGAAAAATGCCATCAAAGAATACAGAAATATATCTAGGGGTCTGGGTAAAGATTGGTTCTCAAAGCACTTTGCAAAGTCTAAGTGGGTCATGACAGGCCCAAGAAATAAAGTGGCTGTTTATTATTAGGCTACAGAGGGAGCAACAGCCAGGCACACAGCTTCTCAGCTAAATCCCTGGGGAGGAATCTAGGACACTGAGAGACCGGTAGTCTTGCTAAACCCATTCTCCACGGATCTGCTGCAGAGAGGAGGCCAAAAGGGGGATGCTTTCACAGGGTGTGAGGATTGGGGAGAACATTCCAGTGGGACAACCGAGCCCTCCCACAGGCCTTCAGCGTCAGGCAGGACACAGACACTGAGGATTCCAGACGCTGCCCAGACCCTACCACCGCCCCCCACCCCCACAACTGCCCTCTCAGCGTGGGCACCTTCCCGTGGCCGGGCGCTGGGGAGTGGGTATGGCCGTGGGTGTGAAGGGCATGGACAGAAGCCTGGACGTGACTGTGAGCAGGTCACGCTCAGTCTCAGTGTTCCCATCTGTAAAATGGAGACAGCACACAATTTACAGGCTTCTTCTGGGAACTATGTGCAAAAGCTAGATAGAATCTCTTTCAAGGTTTCAAAGAAAGCCCGTGAGAACCTGGTGTGCTTGAGCTGCACAGAGGAAAAGAGAATTACATTTAGTGATGTGTTGAGAAAGTCATCATAGAATAGTCTCCTCTTCATTCATTTTCAATCATCCATCCACCCATCCATCCAAACATCCACCCACCCATCCACCCATGTATTCATCTATCCACCCATTCATGCATGCATGCATGCATGCATGCATGCATCCATCCATCCACCCATCCACCCACCCATTCATCCATCCATTTACCTACTACCTATTCATCCATTCATCCACCTATCCATCCATCCATCCACCTATCCATCCAACAAACATTTAGTGAGCAGCCCCCAACTGCCAGGCCCTGTGCTCAGTATGGGGACGTAAAGCAAAAAAGTAGGCAGAACCCTTGTCTTCACAGAGTTTGCCATCCAGTGGGAGAGCCGGAAAATAACCATATTAACACAGACAAATGCAGAATTACAGCTGTGATGTGTGCTGGAGGGGAGGAGAAGGGCACAGTGATGGTGCAGTCACACCCAGTCCAAGGAGTCTGAGCCTTCTCAGAGGACGAGGCCGGGCTGAGATGGGCTGGGAGGGTGGAGGTGACTGGGGGAAGGGGTGAGAGGGAGACAGGGAGAGTGAGAAGGAAAGGAATTTTCCTTGTGCTGCCGTGTCAGTTTCCTGGGGCTAATGGTTTCCTTTTAGGTAGCGATGTTCTACCTCCTTGTACCTTATGTCTGTAAAATGATAGCCACTCACTCATGTGTACATGCTTCCCCAGTTTGATCCCATAAACATAGACACTGATTCCACCTAATGAACCATCGGAAACCCTTGAGTCAGTCAGGGAGAACAGAGGAGACACCCCACAGGGAGATGCCCCCGGTGAGCACGGAGCCCAGGCACGGGTAGGGTGCTTGCTACAGACCCTCCTCCATGCCAGGAGGTTTAACACTAGTTTCAAGTGCGACAGGACATGGAATCGTTCATACACTCACTTCATGGGTGCGGTGTGAGCCGCTGAGTACTTCAGCTAAGAATCGGCAGCGTGAGTGAGAACACCTAGGCGACGGTGTGGAAGATGTGCTCAGGATCATGGCCGACAGAACGTGGGCCCTGCACGCAAGGCTGGGCCGTGCAGATCAATCTTCATTCAACTGCCTTTTAACACCTATGACACTGACTCTACCGAATCCCCATTTATGATGAGGTACCTTTCCTAATCCCCCTAATTACTCACGCCTCCAAAGTCAGCTTTGCCCCTCTGTCTCCAAGCCACCTAATTACTCATCTATTCCTGCATCTGGACCGGCTCCGGAGGAGACTCCTGGCCGTGAGATGCACGTTAAGAAACTCTTTGCCAGTTGTTACCGAATTTCCCAAAGAGGCCAGACCAGGCACGCTCACTCGCATCGTATCTACCCCACTGGGTGTCGCTTTCCAGAAGCTGCCCAGCTGTCAGAGCCCGAGTCAGTGAAATTCAGGAAATTCTCGTCAAGTGGATTACATGATCACCTTCAATGCCAGTCCTGGGTTTTCAAAGCTGAGGCTTCTGCGTGAAACCAGGCGATTCCAGAGGGTCTCCTGCAGTGGTGGCGGCCACGCAGTGAGCGAACAGCTGGTGAGACCACTCCCAGGAAGGAGGGTCCAGAGCGTAGCAGGCTCTACAATGAACACCCCACCTATGCGCTCCCACAGCCCTCCTCAGCAGCCTTCTCTCCTTGAAATGTTACTAAGGGACAGGCCCGACGGATTGGTGTTGAAGGCAGTAATTGGCAAACTATGTAAAATCTTGTAAAAGCAATTCATACTAATAATCTTAAGATGGGATCACAAAAGAATGATTCTACCAGATGTAAATAGTTGCTGAACACGAGTTTCATTGGAAGTATGTTATTCTATTGTTGTTCCAAAATACATAAATCTATGCATTTCTTCCAAGAAAAGCAGAGAAAAAAGAAAAAACAAACAGAATTGACCTAAGATTAAAAGTTACCCATAAAAGGAACTGCATTATACCTGTTCACATTAGTATCCCTCACACTGGTACCCCTCTCACTGGTACCCCTCAAACTAGTACCCCTCACACTGGTATCCCTCACACTGGTACCCTCAAACTGGTACCCCTCAAACTAGTATCCCTCACACTAATATCCCTCACACTGGTACCCCTCACACTAGTATCCCTCAACTGGTACCCCTCACACTGGTACCCCTCACACTAGTATCCCTTACAGTAATACCCCTCACACTGGTACCCCTCACACTAGTATCCCTCACAGTAGTACCCCTCACACTGGTAATCCTTACACTAGTACCCCTCACACTGGTACCCCTCACACTGGTACCCCTCACACTGGTATCCCTCACAGTAGTACCCCTCACACTGGTACCCCTCACACTAGTACCCCTCATACTAGTACCCCTCACACTAGTAC
>RJWK010035828.1:0-22007 GCA_004363435.1 Platanista minor
ACGGCAGTGAGAGGCCCGCGTACCGCAAAAAAAAAAAAAAAAAATTGGGGTTCCCTGGTGGCTCAGTGGTTGAGAGTCCGCCTGCCGATGCAGGGGACACGGGTTCGTACCCCGGTCCGGGAAGATCCCACATGCCACCGAGCGGCTAGACCCTTGCGCCATGGCCGCTGAGCCTGCGCGTCCGGAGCCTGTGTTCCGCAACGGGGGAGGCCACAACAGTGAAAGGCCCGCGTACCGCAAAATAATAATAATAAATAATTAATAATAATAATAATAATAAATAAAAAATAAAAAGGAAGGAAATGTTGACTCATGCCACACTATCAATGACTCTAGAAATAAACCAATCACAAAAGGACAAATATATGTTTGCTCTTATACGAAGTCCCTAGAGTTATCAAATTCTTCAAGAGAGAAAGTAGAATGGTGGTTGCCAAAAGATGGCGAGAGGGAAATGTGAAGTTAGTGTTTAATGGATACAGATTTCAGCTGGGGGAAGACGAAGAAGTTCTGGAAATGGATGGTGGTGATGCTAGTACAATAATGTGAACGTATTTAATGCCACAGTGCTGTGCACTTAAAAATGGTTAAAATGGCAAATTCTATGTTACATACATTTTACCTCAATAAAGAGAAAGGAAAATATAATTGTGCTTTTGCTTAGTTTCTTCTGGCAGCTAAAGAAAACCTCCTGGTGCATCTATGCCAAGTCCCTCTTTCCATAAGAACAAAATCAGCCCTTTTCAGAGAAACTGACAATACAGGCTACCTGAGCATCAGAAAGCTCCTATAACTTGAGATTCCATACTTGTTTATGTACATTATGTAGGATTAGAAGCCTAAAGATCAAATCTTTAAAATTTAATGTACTTTAAAACAACAATAAGCAACCTTCTTTGCCCAAGAGTCAATTAAGAAACTTTTAAATAATGATACAAAATATGTTTTTCAATAAACATATGTACCTTCAGGGGAAGGCTATGTTCTTACAAATCACTTTAGTTAGCCTTTAAAGTATTAATATCTAGGCTCATTTGAAATACAGTTTTTAAAATGTTATCCTTTATATGTAAATAGTGTTTTAAGTTTTATAGTCTATTCACATACATTAATTCATTTAATCCCCGACCCAAAATATTATTGCCACTTGATAGAAAGGGAAATTGAGGCTGAGTGACATGAAATAATCCACAGAATGTCACAATGTCCATCAGATGATTAACTGCAAAGCTGAGACTAGAATTATTTCATTCATTCAACAAATTATTTACTGGGCTTCCCTGGCGGCGCAGTGGTTGAGAGTCCGCCTGCCGATGCAGGGGACACGGGTTCGTGCCCCGGTCCGGGAAGATCCCACACGCTGCGGAGCAGCTGGGCCCGTGAGCCATGGCCGCTGAGCCTGCGCGTCCGGAGCCTGTGCTCCACAACGGGAGAGGCCACAGCACCGAGAGGCCCGCGTAACGGCCAAAAAAATAAATAAATAAATAAAGATAAATTATTTACTAAGGGCCCATTATGGCCAAGCACTATGCTAGGTGCAGGGGGATACAGAAATGAATTAGACACAACCCCACTCCTCAGAGGCCCCAAACTGGACCCCCGACTCCAGCAGCTGGAGTATGTTCTCTCTGCTTGAGCAGGGTGAGTCAATAGCCCAGGGTCAGTCCCACTGCCACCAGCAGCACAGAAGGGGAGGTCCCCCCACCAAACTCTGTCATCTACCCTATCTGGAAGTAACTAACTCTGAGGAAGAGATGTATCAGGAAAGAGTCTCTCGCAAAAGAAAAACAAAACAAAAGTCCCTCTTTGTATGACAGGCAGGCAGGCAGGCAGCAGAGCACAGTGGCCAAAATAATGAACCCTCGAGTCAGTTTGCCTGGATGTGTTCCCCAGCCCTGCCTGTGCCTGGCTGTGCTTCAGTTTCTAATCTATAAAATGAGGATAACTACATTCCCTATCTTACAAGGTTGTTGTGAGGATTAAATTAATTAATATTTGGAAAGTGCTCAGAATAGTACCTGGTCACAGTGATTGTTATACAAGTATTTGTTAATTAAAATATGAGATAAAAGGCAGCTACAAATTGCTGATCACTGCTGTGAGCTTAAAACTTACCGCACAGGGCTTCCCTGGTGGCACAGTGGTTGAGAGTCCGCAGGCCGACACAGGGGACGCGGGTTCGTGCCCCGGTCCGGGAAGATCCCACGTGCCGCGGAGCGGCAAGGCCCGTGAGCCATGGCCGCTGAGCCTGCACGTCCGGAGCCTGTGCTCGGCAACGGGAGAGGCCACAACAGTGAGAGGCCCGTGTATCGCAAAAAAAAAAAAAAAAACTTACCGTGGAAAAAAAAATCAAAGTTGATTTTGAGTCAATTCAGCATTACAACATGAGTCAAAGGAAAACAATTCCTCAATACAGGACTCTATATATAAATATGAATATATTAATATTCTTATGTATGTTCAAATATATAGAGAGTAAAATAAAAAGGTCTAAAATGAAGTTTTTTATAAAAAGGGGACATTAAATTATAGCAGCACACTGTGAAAATAGCATTAGAGGAAAAAAACTGAATTCAAGATAGGGTAAGACTAAAAAGAGTCAAATAGCACTGGATCTACAACATTTTGTCTTTGAAGAAGACATAAGACTGGAAAAAATATAAATGATCTAGGCAAAGAAGACAGATGCTTCGGGACTTCCTTGGTGGTCCAGTGGTAAAGAATCCACCTTCCATACCGTGGGGCAACTAAGCCTGCGTGCCACAACTAGCGAGAGAAAACCTGTATGCCACAACTAGAGAGAAGCCCGCGCGCCACAACGAAGAGCCTGCACTGCAATGAAGACCCCGCGTGCCACAACTAAGACCCTACGCAGCCCCTAAAATTAATTAATTAATTAAAAAAGAAAACAGATGCTTCAAGAGAGGAATGACAAATGTAAGAAATAATTCAGGTGAGTCAATTTATGAGTCAGTCTGATAGCAGTTTTTTAGTCTCAATGTTTCGCTTTACTAGAGAAATTAATAATTTATGAAATATTACAAAATTCAAAATTTACCGGTTATACCATTTGAAGACCAGATCCAAGTTTATTTTCAATATAACTGATTTTTAAATGAAGCTGAGTATTGTTTTTTACTAAAATTTGATCCAAACCTCAAGTTATAGAGTTCACTTTGAAAGGATACAAGTATGACCATTATTCCAAAATCAGTTACTTTATTAGGATTTGGAGAGCTGGATTTGGGAGTGAGTATCATCCTGCCTCTGAGAATAGTATTTTACTTAACTCTGGGAAGGTCATTTGTAAAGCCCTTCATAAACAGGTACTCACTAAATATTGGTTCAATTGCTCACTACTTTTTGCTTCCTTCACCTCAAATTTGGAGGAATTAAGTACTTATACAGTATTTCTTTAGCAGTTTCTTTTCCATAGCAGGTCTTTTGTATTTAACAATACAACTTTTTATTTTTTCATTTATATAGTACTTCAGAATGTTCAAAGCAATTTTGCCTACATTGTAGCACAGAACTACTCTATATATTCGAAGTCATCATGAAATCATGAGATTTCTTTTTCTCATAACCTCAGAACCTTCATAGTCATTTCAATTATCCATATCAAAGAAGACAAAACAAAAAATTCAGATAACCCCAGATTCTATTTCATATGCACTCTACATTATCAAAACATCAGCAGCACTTACTTGTGCTTTTAATGTGTCTCTTCCCTAGTCCTTACCTTGGACTCTTGGAGACGATTTTCAGTGTAATTATCAAATTAATAAATTTATTTATAAATTTAAATCCAAGCTAACATAAAATATTTTTAAATAACATATATCCTTAAATCACAATAATTTAACAAATAGTATTTCCATAATGAGGAATAATATTAACTATTTGTAGTGTTTTCTAGTAAATACTATATAACTAGTTCTCATAAAATTTAGAACTAGGAGTTTCCAAGAGGATTGTTTGGAACTTGGAATACATTTTCCCATAGAAACATCATCATATAGGCTAGTCTGTCTCCTAAGCCAGACACTATAACCACCTATACCTTAACAGAAGGACCAACAGTAATATAGAACCCTAACCACTGTGTCTAATATGTCCATAGGAAAATGTCTCCAAAATTCCAAATTAGAAGGCCAAGAACATTTCTGCATCTCTCTGTTGCAGTCCTTCTAAATTTCAACTCCCCAGAAGCTTTCTGAGTCTTTAGTAGTGTGAGGAGGGGGGTATGGAGGGAGATTTGGAAAAGAAAGAGAAACATTTATTGGTAAAAGGAGGGGAAGTAGGGGTATTGTCCAATTGACGGGCTACAGAACACAAAGCAAGTGTAAGAAAGGCACAGACTGGCTCTCTGTGTGTGTATATATATATAGAGAGAGAGATAGATAGATAGATAGATAGATAGATAGGGTATATAGATAGAATATATATATATTCTATGCATATACAGAAGGCAGCCAAAATTATAATTTAGATAGAAATGCCTAATTTGTTTATTAAAATGTTGGATTAAACTCCTCAATAAAAATCTGATACTATTTGTTGCTATACAGAAGATATACAACTTATAACATGAAATTAGTCATCTTCTGTTTTTAAAGATCACCCAGATATTTTTGTTCTTCAAAGAAGTAGCTGAAAATCTGGAAAAAAGAACTAGGCCTCAACTTTTTTTTATATAATAAGGTAAAAATTTTTTTTTTAATCTCTAATAGGTAAATGATGAGAAGTGCTATATCATCTTACTCCATATAATTCCTTCCCCTTTTCCTTCTCAACTCCATCCTCCGAAACAGCAGCAGCTCCAAAAATCTGTACAACCCAATCTAATTTAAACTCTGGTTTTATTATTTTAATATTATTAAACTTAAGTGCTTTGAGAAAATAAAGTAATCCCTTTTACTGGCCATATTTAGGTAGAACGCAATGAGCCAATAATAAAACAATATGTTGGATGCCACCAGCTAGAAAATAGTGAGTACTATTACAAATGGAACAGTTCCCAAATTTACAACTTTTAAAAGGCAATAAATTATTTACCCCTTTATCTAATTTACCTGCCTTCCACTTATTTTAGCTTTCGATTTCGTCCTGCCTGGGAAAACCGGTCTAACAAAATACCTCTAGAAATTGCTTCCAGATGTACTTAATTAATATGCCTAGAGCCTTAATTCACAGGGCAAAGGATTACCCCCTTTCTTCTCTTCCCAGTCTTTTCTGAAAGCCTTGACCCTTGACTTGTTTCTATTGCCCCATTTCATCACTCTGTGTAAATACTGCACGAAAACACACATCACCTCCATGGTGCTTCTGCAAAACAATGAAATTGTTCTGAATTAAATGGTAATACTACCATTGTGCAAAAATGTATCCCCCCCCCCAAAAAAAAAGACACTCCCTAGCCCCAAGAAGCTAAATAGAGGGTCACTATCTTAAGGATTCCCAATGAGTGGCTTGAGATCTACTAGCAGGCCTTCCATGCCTTTGGTTGGGATCTGGGTCAGCTGTCACTGTCAGGCTCTTCTCTCTGCTACTCCCAATTCTTCACTGGCTGGGATTAACACTGCAGGGACTGCGCTGCCAAACCACACCATCACATTTTTACTACAAGAATATAATTTAGTCTTAAGAAATGGTGAGTTGCTCTTCTACTAAACTTCGTTACTGAGATACTAACATGATTTCGTTATGAGGTAGTCTCACCTACATAACTAAAAAATAAACAATGTAATATGTATATAAGCATGTTTTCTAAAAAAAAAAGAAACCCACAAAAAACAAAACACTACGACACCAAGAGCAGGAGTTATACCAAGGTCTGATGTACTAAGTCTTAATTTTATCACTAGGACATGTTTGTTTGTTTGTTTGTTTGTTTGTGCGGTACGCGGGCCTCTCACTGTTGTGGCCTCTCCCGTTGCGGAACACAGGCTCCGGACGCGCAGGCTCAGCGGCCATGGCTCACGGGCCCAGCCGCTCCGCGGCATGTGGGATCTTCCCGGTCCGGGGCACGAACCCGTGTCCCCTGCATCGGCAGGCGGACTCTCAACCACTGCGCCACCAGGGAAGCCCACTAGGACATATTTTGAGGATACAGAAGTTTCACTAAAAACATACACCTTTACGCACACAACAGAATTTTCAAAACCTTTAAGAATCAGTGAAATTTTACATATTGCTAAATAATGTGTACTCATAAGAAATCTTTGACATTTCTTAAGTGCATATTCCTATTTTTGTTTAGGCATACAGAAACACATTAAAAAATATAAATTCTCATTAAAAGTACCTTAAGAGAAGCCACTGAACTTGAATTTCTCATACCTGTTGGATAGTAGGCTTGGGAGTACTGCGCTGAGGGTGTGTAGTTACTATATTTTTGGGAGGAGCTGACCATTGTTTGAGGACCTTGTTGAACGTGTACGGATGTGGCACTGGGCTGCAGGGTATATGTAACCTCAGTTGGAAACCTCTGTAGTACAGGAAATGGAACCCCTTTATCTGAAAAAGTGGGAGACGTTTCCACTTGTCCTGGGTGCGTTCCAAGAGAGTTCTGCCATGTTCTAGGAGGAATCGGGGTCCGATCTAAACCTTTCAGAGGGAAAGTACCGTGGTTGTGGGATGAAGCCGATACGTAGGAGTAAGGAGACAAACTATCTCGCCGGAACGACCGGTGGAATTGTCCTACAGCCACTGGTCCTGCATAAAAGAGGAGGAGCACATTTACTAATCTTACATTACATCATCAGACATAGTAAACCAAAAGTCACAAAATATGCGCTACTCTTCACGTGTGGGTATGTTGAGTTCTCAGCCATTTTTAACACAACAGAAATTTATTGGTAAAACCAAGTTGTTCAGAACCCAAAATATGAGATTACACATATAATGCTGAAAAAATAATCAGATAACTTTTGTCTGGTTCTCAATATGACTGCCATAAGAGACAAAGTAGCCAAACTCTAACATTAAATCAAATGTTAAATGTCATCTTACCTTCCACCTCAACTGACTGACCCAGATTTTTCCAATCTGTAAACTACTTCCTAGAAGTTTTAGAAATTCCAGTCTTTCAAATCATTTAGGAACCTTAATAACTGGCACAAAAATAAGCCCTCAACCAATTACATAAAAGATATAAGTATGGAAGAAATAAAAATTATAAGACAGACCAAAAAGTAATTTAATGTTTTTTGCTCCCTTTCAATTTTTTTAAATTTTAATAACAGTCTTTGCAGAAAAGTCAAGCTTGAAAACTCTGACTTTCTCATTCCTTAACTCAATCAATAATTTTCCATGGTCTTTTTTTCTTCAGAGTTATCTCTAGTCGCGTCCCTTCCTAGATATCAATGGCTCTCAAACACTGATTTACATTTGAATCACCTGGAGAGTTTGTTAAAAATCCACACACTCAGGCCAAGAGATTCCAATATTTGCTTTTTCTTATCTAGCAAAGTAGAAAGGAATTAAAGAGTAGAGATGAGGAAGAGAGACAAAGGCCAATACTATGTAATAAGGAAAAGGAAAACATAAATGTTGCAAGCTGAACTTATCTTAAAGACTGTGGTTCTTGAACATACAGCTAGCCTAATTTATCCTTAGGAAGGGCTTTATGCACTAAATTATGTAGTTCACAAAGTTTTTTCAATTTGTTTTATTAAACGAATCCATAAAACAGAGGGAAATCTAATTTATGTGCTACTCATCTGCTAAAGATGGCACTCAGATACCTACTTTTCCAAATATTTAAACTGTAAAACCATTCTACATGTTACACTTCCTTTGTTCTAGTATTTCTATAGTGTTTAATTTCCTCTAAAGAATAAAGCATTAGGGAGCGCTCTTAACCACTTCTGGTTTGCCGCTACCTGATTCAAATTGATTTTGGCTCAGATAAACTCTTAAAATAAAATTTAAAAAGAATAAAGCATTAATGCCAAAACTAAACAAATATACGCATAATATATATAAACAAATCTGGAACCTGGAAATCAAGAGCACTAAATCTAATGGGAAAAAAAAAAAAATCTTAGCTCAGAAGATTAAATGTATTTAAATGACACACCTCTTAAAAACTACTTTTCCTTTTTTCCTTTAAAATACAAAAATAGGGGCTTCCCTGGTGGCGCAGTGGGTTGAGAGTCCGCCTGCCGATGCAGGGGACACAGGTTCGTGCCCCGGTCCGGGAAGATCCCACATGCCGCGGAGCGGCTGGGCCCGTGAGCCATGGCCGCTGAGCCTGTGCGTCCGGAGCCTGTGCTCCGCAACGGGAGAGGCCCCAACAGTGAGCGGCCCGCGTACCGCAAAAAAAACAAAAAAATAAAAACAAAACAAAAATAGTTTTTATGCTACTTGACTAGCAATTCCACATATATACACACTTTGAACTACCACTGAGAATTCTTTAAGACCTAAAGAAACACGTTTTTGCTCTTCACAAACAGGTGTTTCTGAGGTCCCAAACTACCCACCACTTGATTTTTTCTTGGATGCTAAAACTTCATGTTGCTACAGTGTGCCCTTCCTTACTCTCTTTAGGGTTAAGTTGTTGATGAATTTTCAGACTGTCAATAACTTAAGCAGATAATTAAAGAATGCTCTACTCTGATTTCTCAAATTCTGCTTTAGATCTGAATTAAAATAGAATTCGACCTTCTACTACGATAAATTCTGAGTGATGGCCAAATATTTATATTCTTTAGATGCTGCTAACATAAGGACACAGTTAGGGTTAGAAGGACATTCCTTTCAATTTGTTTGTTTTTTTCAAATAAAGAACTAAAACATGCTCAGCTCTTATTTATTCTTCTGTTAAGGGTTACTTCATAGGGTTCTATTCTGACCAACTTTATAGAACATCACCTACATGTCTTCAGAACAGCTAAGATACATTTGGTAAAGGTTAAATCCAGAATCCTGGAACTGTAAGGCAGGCTGAATTTCTGTTCTTAAATTTTCTATTCCGTCTATAAAAGTGAATCTGAGCTAATCAATCCCCAGGAAGGAATCTGCCTCCTTCCCAAAACTTGCCTCTTGAGAGCTTGTTATCCCCAGGCAAAAACAGATTATCTAGTGCTCAGACTTGCTACTTAGTTTAGAAAACTTTAACGAGTAGTATAAAATAAACTGCCACTAAAAACAAAATAACAATAGTGGGCAAACAAAAAAGGGAAAAACATGTGATCCTCACATTTCTTATCAAGTACATTCTCAAAAGGTGAACAGGACAGCTGGCTCAGTGGATCTAGGTAAGACAACTAGGTCCGAAAACAGAGGATTCTACTGTAAAAGAGAAGTATTTAAACCAGAAGCTGCAGTAGAACACAGAAAACAGAAAGGAAACTGGGAAGGAGCAGTGTAGTCAGGCATATAACCAAGGCAAGAATCAAGCAGAATAAAAATTAGGTGAGGAGAAACAGAAGAGCCAAGGACTTAGAACATGGAATTAAAGCAAAACAAAGTTGGGCCGGTATTCTTGAACTTAGATTACATTCCACCCAAACCAGTAACACAGTTCCCTAGTGAACCAAGCCTGTGGTGTAGACAATCCACACCTGACACAGCTTCTGCAACACACCAACAGGTAGAATGGTAAAAAACAGGAAATGCATGAAAACTACAATAATTTAGGTATATATGGATTGATGTATTATCTATACTGAAAAAGTATGAATTAAATTTATGTTTGTCAACAAATAATCTTTAAAATGCTAACCAACTGAACTGTAAGTGAAGAAAATCAGATCCTATGTAGTCCCTGTATTTCTTCAACTAAAATGAACTCTATCCTTAGAATACAACTGGGTTTAAGATAGGGGAGAGAAAAAGAAAATCGGAGAAGAGAAAAAAGTGAGCAAGAGTTGTCTTGTATGTATGTATGTATGTATGTACGTATGTATCTTTCTTTCTTTCTTTCTTTCTTTCTTTCTTTCTTTCTTTCTTTCTTTCTTTGAAGTGGTTATCCTATTTTTCCCACGGACACATTTTCAGTCTTTTCTCCTTATGCCCACCAGACACGCAATCTGAAAAACAAATATCCATGTCAGAGATTCTACCAAATGAATGCCAAGGTATTGTCTCCATCTGCCTTTCCCCATTCGATTCCCCACCAAACTCAATGACCATTCTATGGAAGTAAACGGCTTAATATTCCTTTAGAATTCTTTTAGAACATTCCTACACCACTGCTATTTTTCCAACTGGTTACTAGAACTCTAACCTAATCTCTTATCTTCTAAACTCCACAGATACACAACCTAATCCCCTATCTTCTAAATTCCAAATGAACACTGCTTCATTCATAACCCTGCGCCTAGGTTAAACTGAACATAGCGTTACTTTTATTCGTATACCTAAAGTTTTTCCATAACTGAGAAGTAACCCAGACACTTCTGTGGTGTGCTCCAAGGACAAAGAACAAGATAAACTCAAAGGGTCAATACTGCCACAACAAAGAGCTACAGGACTCCTATCACTCTGTCACAGTGTGACCACTGCAACGTCCCAGAGCCCTCCCAAGCAGCATGCCCTGTCCCTTTCCCATCCCATTTAAGGAAAGACATCAGCCCCATTTTTCTCCCGCTCAGCACACTGAAAGCATATGTACTCTGCCCAGTCAGCAGATGACTTGCAGGTTCCCTGGCTATAAAAACTGACAAGCAACCCATGCTCATCGTGGACTTTCCCTGGCTACCAGGAAGTCGGCCCACTGTTCTTGCAGTGGCCCTTCTCTTTAATAAGCTCTACGTTCCTTAACGTTCTGCCTTGTGCCTGCAAATTCTTTTCCAACCCGCGCTCGGACCACGACAACTTTTATGTTAAATCCATGTTAACGTGATGAAGATGTCTCTATTACTCTTTTGGTTGAAGGTAATGATTGAATTCTCGTTATCATATCCTGCTGCTTTCTTGATATGCTGCTTCACATCACGGACTCTTTAAACAACGGAAGGGAATACTGCCACCCTCACCTTCCTGGAAGAGGGGGAAGGGCATCAGAAACCAAGTTTATAAAATAAATTTCTATCACAGAGAGTTCTTGAACTTTGAGTAAATACAAACTTATACATAGAAAATTTCTTCAAAACTGAAAGACTGAAGGCAACAGTGAAAAATTCAAAGGCTGCAAATGTGAGCTTTCTAAAATCCTGTTTAACTAGAACTTGACAGTTGTAAAGAAAACCATTTTTGCCTTACACTTGTCTAACCATAACACCTAAATAAGCATCAGGTCTAATCAACTACAATGAAAGACCTGTTTAGACAATTCATTCTGCACGGGAACAGTATCGGATAAACAACAAAATATATTATTATATTTTTGCTTTTAAGATATATAAACAATGCCTATTGTTCTACACCTTACTCCAGAACCTACAATATGATTATTGTCAGAACATGTCTTCCAAGATTTCTTAGATGTGTCATTGGGTGGAAGATGGCATGTCTCTTCAAGGACAAACTTCCACTCGAGGCACCTTGTTCACTTTCCCTTGGTTGGCATAAATGTTCTAAGTTCTCTTGGCTGGGACTGTTCCCTCCTACCTTGACCTTTGCCATATCCTCACCCTGTATAGGAACTCTGTTCTGCTTCCCATCAGAACAGAGGAGCCCCTTCTGTGTTTCTTCCAGAACCAAGGCTCCAACAAAGGCCTACTTATTTGAGGTGTTCGCCTTGGAGAGACGGCGTCTCGAGAAGGTAAATGGCTACACAGGTTTGGAGCCCAAAGGGTTCCGGGAGGACTAGAAAGCAAGCCTAACGCAGAGGTCCCTGTGGTCGCTAGTGGACACAGAAAGGCCTCAATGTTCACGGAGGACTCCGCGCACAGGCGGTGCCGGCGGGGAGGGGCGCCGGCACGGGTGAGGGCGGTGCAGGTGCCGCGGCCGATTCCGGGCAAGCACCGCGGGAAGCGGCTCCCCCGGGCGCATTCCCGACACAGCAAAGAGAGGATGCGTAAATACCCTCCGAAGTGGCGGTTGCCCCCTGACTGCAGTGTGCCCGTCAGGGAGCATGACTCACCGTGCGGCTCGGGCCGGGACCCCGCGGGCGGCGGCGGAGGCTCCTGGTGTGGCAGCGGGGAGGTGGCGGCCGAGGCCGACGTGATGAGGAGCCTCTGGAAACGGTTGGGCGGCCGGCAGGGCACCTCCAGGCCGGCTGCCAGTTTGGCCTTGTTGGCGCTGGTGAGCCTCTTGAGGTGCACGAGTAGCTGCGGCTGGTCGCGGCGGAAGTGTGGACTGTGGAAGTGGTGGAGGGGCCCGTCGCCCGCCGGCCCACCGCCCCCCGGCCCCGGCCCGGGCCCCGCCGCGTCCGGCCCGCCGAGCACCACCTTGCGGAAGCCGTAGAGGTTGAGCTGGCGGATGAAGCTGGTGAAGTTGGTGGTTTTGAAGAGCTCGGGCTCGGCTCCGGCGCCCCCGACGCCGCCGCTGCAGCCGCCGGCCCCCGCCACGGGAGGGCTGAGCAGCTCGGCCTCGAAGAGTGGCTGGTCGATGAGCAGCCCCTCGCCGCGGCCGTCCCAGCAGATCGAGCGGTACCGGGGGCTGTTCACCAGCCGCCACAATTTGGCGGGGAAGTTGTTGGGGTTGATGGGGGTGGAGAGCAGCGCCTCCTCCATCGCCCCGCCCGGGCCCTGGGCCTCGCCCCGCCGAGCCTGGCTCTCACACCCCGTTCTCGATCCCCCCCGGCCTTCGCTTCGCCCTGCCCCCTCCTGCCAGCGCCAGGCCGCCGCAGCCGACCTGGGGACCGTTGGCGCACGAGCCCCCGCGGCGCCCGTCGGTGCGGCCAATGGGGCCTCGAGTTCCCGCTGCGCGGCCGGATGCACCGCGAGCGATCCGCCCCCTGAGCCCCAGCGGCCTGGCCACGTGCAGCGGCGGGGAAGTCGCGCTCTCTCGGTGTCCTAAACCCGCCGGACGAGCTGGGAACCGCAGCCCGCCAGGTAGTGTTACGTCCTACAAAGAGGTCGGCCCGGTTATCCCCAGTGGAGTGCTGAGACACATATTTCCCTGCGGCCGGCGGAGCTGTGGGACTTTAGAATTCAGCAAGTGTGCAGCGGGGCAGTACAAAATCGGACGTTTCTCGACAGCAAAGGGCACAACTCTATAACCTTCGTCCTAACAGTTGAATTGCTTGTCTCCTCAAATAAAAAATGGTGATGGTGGTATAGTATCCTGAGTACACAAATTCACCTTTTAGAGAGTAGCATTTTACATGTTTTGAAATATACTCTTTTCAGCCAATATTTTGCCCAAGACTGTTTACCCAAAGTGGAAAGAAAACGGAGGGAGCCCGTGAGGAGGGAAGCAGGAAGCAGGGAGACAGGTACAATCCCGTGTGCCTGATCAACCAACTGGTGAAATTTTAGATATTAAAGAGAAATAAACCTCACATGAGATGGGATAGAAACCTGTAGGATCCATAAGCATAACTCCCCTATCTGATCAATAACTAAGCTTGTGCTGATAAAAAGAGAGGGCCATTTAAAAAATGGAAATGGTTGGGAGGAAGGGGTGTAATCTTTCAGCCCTTTCTCACGGTCAAAGAAAAAAATGAGTGTTAAGTTTTCTTAGAAACTGAAAATGAAGAAAAAGACCCAACAAAGCAGCACTAATATAGAGATTTTATTTAAATTGTATCGAATTTTTACAGCACATTGCATGTTTGTCACAACGCAACTGCACAGTTTGGATTTTTGGCCACATCATGTCACTTACACCCACAAGAGCTCTGAAAGGAGTATTTGATGAATACCTCTGAGCTGAGAGCCCAGAGTCTCTCTCCAAGGCCATGCAGTATGTTTGTTCACTGATGGGACAGCCCCTCAAAACAGCCACACAAAGTAGACAGATACAGTCTCCTCAAACGTTGCCAATTGAAGTGCAGTGAAAGTCAAGTTAATTAAAAAGCCACTCACAACCGGCAGTACATTTTAATGACTGAGAAAATGCTTTGAAGAATTTTATGTATCAAGACAAGGAACAGTTTGTTATTTTTTCAATGATCTCAGGAATTTCCCGGACACAAAATCTCTATTATTCAACTCCATTTAAACGAAAAAAAGTTCCGCTAGACTGACCTAGATACGCCAAAACTTTTTAGGTTACATCCATGGCAAGTATAAAAGCACAGATGCTTCTCAGTAGGGCTGAAGAAAAGGTCAGGACAAATAACAGTTCTTGTCCTAAATGCAGACCCTAGTTATTTTCGAATGAAAATTTTTTTTCTAGGAAGAAGCATGAACAAGTAGCAGTTAGACGGCTACCATAATTTTAAAACAGGCTAAGCCTAAGGGTAATTTACCTTTTGTACACCAACGAATTAAGGAAAATATATAAGGAAACCCTAGTGGTTTCATTATAGGGCAAGGAGACTGTATCTGTCCGAACCACAGTGCATGGCTATATCACTGTATCTTTTGGTTAAGTGCCACTGGTACATATTAAGATGAAAAAACAAAAACAGAAACAAACAAAAAAAACCCTTTGGTCCAAATGGACACATTTTCTCTCCCAGTTTTGGTATCGAGGCTTTATTCTCTTCTGTTTGGGTTCCATTGTTAAGTGCACAGAAACAGACAGCAGCATTTGTACTGAAACCCTCACATACCAAACAGCGTATTCTAGGAGGTAAAAACCAAACACTAGATTCTACCCTCAAGGTGTCAAGTGTTCAGGATAAGAAGCAGTGTGACCCAGAGGAGGCAGCAGCCAAGGGAAAGAGGACATGTGGGAAGTGGGCAATGGAACAACAACCAAAAAAATACAGTGTTTTATTTTCATGCCAGGAGAGGATCAAGGTGTAGCTCCTGTGTTAGCACCAGGACAACTAGGAAAAGTCAGGCGCAAAGGGTAGGGCACAATCAGCAAATATTTCACAAGGATAGTTTCTGCTTTTCCCTTCTCATTCTTCACAGTGCATACCTCGAGAGCTGCCACTGCGTAACAAAGACTCCTGCCTTCACAGCTCAAAATAACTGATTTCTGCCAGGACTGAACATCAGCAGAGTTTTCCTCTGCTCCCAAAAATGTCTCACTCCCTAAAACTGTCCCCCTAAACTGAACATTCACTGGTGCTAGCTGATGAGCCAAGTGAAAAATACAGTAAAACCTCCACTTGCTGAACCAGTCTTTAAACCAAACTCCACAGAAAGACAGAGCTAATGCAACTAGAGGGAGCACCTCTAAAGACTGAGCCTTCATGCACAGACACAGAGCACAGAGGTACAGGGTATAGTTCATTTCAAATAGGATAGGAATTCCTATCTTATATACTATAATCTGCCTTTTTCAAGGTGGAGGAGAGATGGATCTGGTTATCATTTGGAGTTTGGTTATACATATGCCTTTCTGTTGCTGTTTGGGGCACACATCACCAGGCAGTATCTATGAAATCATCATCTTGTGACCCCAGGAGAAAGAAACTGGAGCCACCAACTCAACGTTAAGCTTCCAGACTCTGGGTCTGGATCAGGACCATTACCCCAAGGTAAGGGTCTCACTGGTAGAGGACCTCCTGCCAAATTGGAATTCCTCTGCTCCAGTCTCATGGTACCAAGGAGGATTTCTCAGGACTGTATCTTTGAGCTCTGTGATTTCCTGAGCCACACCAAGGAACCTTCAAAACTACACCTGAAGCAGATCCTCCCTTCAAACCTGCTAAAACTGGACAGGTCTTCTCCTCTGGCATTCAACTGGAAGCTGTAGCAATGGGTTTCTTCAGATGTTGGCTCATGAGTTCCCTGGCCCGAGATACTTGGATATGTTCGTAACATGAGTTACAGACGAGAACTGGATCATAGAGTTGTTGATCAGGAATGGGCAACTTCAGGTGGCAGCAGGCAGCACAAAATACATTCCCACAATTTCTGCCAAAGCACAAAGAGGGGAGAGTTCATCAGAAATGCCGACATACTGGGAATGAATGACACTCTAAAACGCCTTACATGAGTAAAGAAAAAGTTGGGAGAAAACAAAACTAGTTCCTATTAAGATATCTTCATTTTCAGGTTAATTCAATTTCGTTCACAACTATGTCCCTCAGTAGGTTTTACGAGCCGTAATGAATCAGAGGCAACATCTTACCTGCAATGGTGTCTGCGTTTGGCCAACCAGAATTCACAGTCACAATTATAGCAATGTGATGCCATATGGTCTGGAACCCAGCGAGTCACCTAACAGAAGGCAAAAGGAAAAATCCCAGGTCCTTGTCAACAGAGTGGAAAAGCAACACTGCAACAAGGAAGGCATCCCAGAAGAAGACGACAAGGCCTAGGCAGCTATTACTTCCCTACAGAGAGACTCATCTGGGGAAGAACATGTCACTCATCTCTTAGAAGTATGAGAACTCACTGGCTTGCGAAAGTACCTGCCACGTATTTGCCTGGACATACCTCAGTCTCTTTCTTATCAACGGGTTCCCAGCTCGCTTCTGAAAGGCAGTCTTCACTGTGATCAGAACCAAAATCTTCTGTATCACTGCCATCTGACTCCTTCAAACACGTCTAAAGGAAAAGCAGAGGCATCACCACCATCACCTTCATCATCGCTAACATTTATTGTTTACTACGCATCAGGCACTGTTTCTAAGTGCATCACATGTGTGAACTTATTTAATTCCTCACAGCAATCTTATGATGTGTGCTATTATTACCCTCATTTTACAAATAGGGAAACGAAGCCATAGAGAGAGTTAAGAGCTGATACGTAGTAAACGTGGGATTTGGACCTAGCGTTCTGGCTTCAGACCCATGCTCTTAACCAATATGCTCCATCACAGTATGGAAAGAAGATTTCTCCTGTTACATTCTAAATCAGGAGTTCGCAAACTACGGCCCACAGGCCAATTTGGCCCACTGCCTGTTTTTGTAAGTCAAGTTGGAAGACAGCCACACTCAGTTCATTTACACATGGTCATTATGGCTGCTTCTGTGCTACGACAGAAGAGCCTAGTAGGTGCAAAAGAGACTATATGTCTCACAAAGCCTGAAGTATTTACTGTCTGGCTCTTTACCAAACAAATTTGCTGAGTCCTGTTCTAAACCATCACCCTGAATAGTAAGAAGCTGTTAGCACTGACCATCCCACCAGCAGAGGAGTGGGCAGCAGGCAAGGGGGAATGTCCTGGAGCTGGCTTCTAGAAGCTCCCCGAGGACTGCTGTGCCAGAACCCAAGGCCTCCCCACCCAACGAAGCCTAGATGGTCCTCATCATCTCTCACCTGGCTTATTCCAAAACATCCTAACCAGCCTCCCCACCTGGGTTTCATCCACTTGACACACTGTTGCTAGGGTAGCAGCACTCTTTTTAGTACTCAATTTTTTTTTTTGGCCGTGCCATTCGGCATGCAGGACCTTAGTTCCCCGACGAGGGATCGAACCCGTGCCCCCTGCGTTGGCAGCGCGGAGTCTAAACCACTGGACCACCAGGGAAGTCCCTCTAGGGTAGTACTCTTTTTTTTTTTTTTTTTTTTTTGCGATACGCGGGCCTCTCAGTGTTGTGGCCTCTCCCGTTGCGAAGCACAGGCTCCGGACGCGCAGGCTCAGCAGCCATGGCTCACGGGCCCAGCCGCTCCGCGGCATGTGGGATCTTCCCGGACCGGGGCACGAACCCGCGTCCCCTGCATCGGCAGGCGGACTCTCAACCACTGCGCCACCAGGGAGGCCCCTCTAGGGTAGTACTCTTAAATGCAAATCTGATCATGTGACTCACTAGCCAAAACTTTTATTGCCTTGAGGGTACAGTCCACACAATACAGGCACTCAAGCTGACCTTTCTAATCCCTTTCCACTTCCCAAGGTCAGTCACCTCCTGCCACACTACCAACTCCCTCCCTCACAGTCCCAGCACAAGTGTGCACGCATGCACACACACGTGTGCGAACACACACACACCCCTTTATTCAAGCCATACCGCTGGAGTACCTATTGCCTCCATGCTTCTGCAAATGGTATTTCTTTTTAACTCTCTACATGGCTAAAAGCGACACACTCTTCAGCACTGGGCTCAAGCATTAGCTTCTCGGGAGAGCCTTCCCCGACCTTTGACCCCACCCAGGCCCCCAACACCTGATGCTTCCCTCAACACTTAAGAACAGCATTCTAACTGTCTACTTGTCTCTCCCAATAGACTGTGAGCTCCTTGCGAGCAGGGACTATGTCTTTCATCCTACAGCCCAACCCCCTAACTCTGGCACACAGCAAGTACCCAATGAGTGGATATGGAATGGGTGAAAGGCTGGACGGATGGACAGAACGAGTGGCTGGGTGGCAGTAGGTGAGTACTTACAAAATCATCCTCATAGTCCATGGGGGGCTCTGCTGGAGGGGCGCAGCAGTGGCGGATATCCAGCCTCATCTGAAGCTCACGCACCTGTCGACGTAGCTGTTCCACCTCTTGCTTGTACCCTGCTTCAATCTGCCGTAATCTATGCTGGATCACATCCGTGGGAAAGGGGAGTCCATCGTCATCCAGGTAGAGAGGAGGCACTGGAGAAGGGCAACTCAGGGGAACAGGCTTCGTGCTGGAGACCTGCTTTGGGTGACCAGACAACCACATCTGGTTGTTTTTTCCTCCTGGACCAGTACAGTGTCCATTGGAATGAGTAGAACAGACCGGTGACCTCACCCCTTCTCTCTGAGCCCACTGTCCCCCAAAGCAGGACCCTGTTGCCTGCATCTGCTTACTGCTCGACCTCTTGCTACAACAGCCATAGGAAAGCAGCCGCCGAGGGGTGGTCTCCCCACTCGGGAATGAAGTCACCATCCCTTGGAAGCTGTCCCAGTTGGACCCTAAGAAAGAGAACTCACTGATCTGGCTCTGAGAAATTGGCTTTCGGGCCAATTCCAATGGCACCTTTCCAAAGCGAGGGTTTTCCAATAACTGCCCATTCCTATTATTCCCTCTTTTGCCCAAGTCTTCTTCCCCCTGAATCAGATCTGGCACAGAACCGGGCTGTTCCTGGTGGGAGACACTTGCCACAGACCCTGGGGGGTCTTGGTTGAGAAAGTCAGTGCTTGGGTCTGGAGGAATTTGGCAGGTAGCAGCACTCAGTGGGTTGCAAAGGGTGCCCAGACCATAAGCTGGAGCACCTCTGGAGGGCACACCTAGCACAGAGTCTAGCTGGGCCTGCTCGGGGGCACCTGTGAGGGAGTCCTGGGAAGACTCAGGAAAATCATAAATTCCATCACGCTTGTTGGAAACAACTTTAGAGAGTGCTCGGACAGCTGCTTTTTCAGGACAATGTTCAGGTGGCTCCTCTGTGCCATTTGAAGTCCTACCCAGCTCATCCTGGGCCCGAGGGTCTGGAGCTGGTGCCTTAGTCTCTTCTAGGGCTTTGAACTCAGGATCAGAGGTGCTGCTCTTTGTTTCCTGGGGCACTGCAGCATTAAGCAGTCTGTGACTTGGAGAAGAGCTTCTGTGACTCTTGAAAGGTTTATTGCTCAAGTAGTCTTTCTGGCTGCTGGGCAGAGACGGAGGAAGAGCCATTTCTCCTACAGTCTGCTGAAGACCTCCTACCCCAGATTCCACGAAGGTTGTCTCTGATCCCTCAGGATTGCCATGCCAGGGCTCCAGGCCTACTCTGGCCTCCTGACAGTGGTTATTCAGGTTGGGGTCACTGGATGTGCGCGTCAGGGGGCTGCTTGTGTCACAGGCAGAAAGAAGATCATCCATAGATCTCGTTTTAGGTAATCTGGAATGACAACACACCACCTCCAGGTCAGGAACTGAGCTACCTCCCATATACAGGAATTGGGTCATCAGAGCAATCAAAGCCAGAGTTCACAAGAAATAACAACATTTACGATTACAGATGACCAATGTTCACTGCAAAAAATCTGCTCTGCAAAAAGTGGAGGACACGAACTCCGGAACCCAGGCTCTGTCCTCAGCTTTCGTCAGTCTCACCCCACACAGTCTCCCTGGCAATCTCAACCACTCCCGTGGCTTCACCTGCCTTCTAAGCTGATGCTTTCCAAATCTACCCTTCAGGCCAGGACTACACCTCGGCCTCACACCTAATGTCCAACCGCCTCTATCACACATGGCAAGACAGAAAGAAGGTGGGTTCTGGAGCTTGACGATGCTGGCTCTGACACTGATTAGCTTTGTGACTGTAAGTAAGCTATTTAACCTCTCAGACACTTGGTTTCTCTCCTCCATAAAATGACAATAAATTACCTTGCAGAGATGAGACGAGGATTCAAAATATAGGCAACCAACCGCAAACTTATTAAGACTACACTCACAGGACTTCCGCAGTGGCCCAGTGGTTAAGACTCTGCGCTTCCATTGCAGGGGCCCAAGTTTGATCTCTGGTTGGGGAACTAAGATCCCACATGCCGCACGGCGTGACCAAAATAAATAAATAAATACATAAAGGCTACACTCACGACTCCTCATTTTTACAGCTTTCCTTATTATAAATTATCCCTCCATCACAGGAGTAACCAGCACAGCTTTTTACAACCACTTAGTGGCAGCGTGCGCCTATGAGTCCCAAGTCAGCACAGAAACTTCCCCTAGTGTACAGCACGCAAAGTTCTAGAGGCATTCTGGCACACCAAAGGGGTAACAGACATTTTCAAGAATGACCGCCCTAATTTTTAACACAGTTCTGAAGTCCTTGGAGCAACAAAACTTGAGGGAAATTTGCCAGGAAACAGTGGAGACTTCGCTGGACTCCTATTTTCAGAGGCCTCAGTCAGCCCAGCCCACACTGAAAAATCCCTCAAAGGTGGACTTACGATAGAGCTAGCTGATTTTTTTTAAGTGTTTGGTTTTTGAAACTTATTAATACTTCTTTAAAAGTATTCTTGTGTTTAATTTTACTTTCGTGATCAATGTGTGTTTGTGTGGTAACAAATTCCAGGAAGGCAATGACAACAGTTACAATTACAGTCTCTGGAGTCCCACAGCCAGAGCCTGAATCTCACAGCTTGGCAACTTATTAATTTTTTTCTTTCTTTTTTTTTTTTTTCCGTTTTACTTTTTATTATGGAAACTTTCAAACATACAAAAGAAGTAGAGAGAAGAGTGTGAAGAAATCCAATGTACTCTTTATCCACATTCACCAATAGCAACAGCCTGTAGTCCCCCACAGCTGACTCCTATGTGCACCGAAGGTCTAATTAATAATGCTGGTAGAGACAATAATGCCTGAGGAGTCTGGAACCACGAGAGAGCTCATGCAACTAACGTGGTCAGGGAAGGCTACACAGACAGGGTAGGATCTGAGCTGGGGAGAGAAGAATGGGTTGTTGCACTTTAATGGAAAAAGAGGAAAGAGAGCAGGACATTTCTGATCAAGGGAAAGGTAGAAGCAAAGGTGAGTCAGGTCAGCTGTTAGAGAAACCATTTCCTTTAAAACCCTTATACAGCTACTCCTCTAAATCCAACCCCATCTCGAACTGCCTGCAGCACATCTCCTGTGTGCTGTCAAAATATTTCAGTCCCAACCTGCCTGTATCTCCTCCTTCTCCCCGAACTGACGCATCTTCTCAACTTTTCAGTGTCTACAGGTGGTACTAATATCCTCCTGGCTTCTGAGCTCAGAGACTTGGGACCTGTCTTTGGCCTCTTTACTCTTCACTTCCACCCTTCAATGTTCGGGCAACTCCACAGACTGCTAATGACTTCTCAACAACGTCGGAATTTATTCCTTTCTCTTTTCCAAGGACTCTTCCTTTCATATCTGAATTACAACAGTGCTGGCTGGTCTCTGTGCCTCCAACTACACTGCTCACTGATTAATTCTTGAAAAATCCCATTGTTACCAGGTCACGATGACTTACTATTGACAACTGAATCAAAATAAACTCCTCAGGGGCTTCTCTGGTGGCGCAGTGGTTAAGACTCCGCCTGCCAGCGCAGGGGACACGGGTTCGAGCCCTGGTCCGGGAAGATCCCACATGCCGCGGAGCAACTAAGCCCGTGCGCCACGACTACTGAGCCTGCGCTCTAGAGCCCGCGAGCCACAACTACTGAGCCCGTGCGCCACAA
>RJWK010035829.1:0-22007 GCA_004363435.1 Platanista minor
CGGGGAAGACAGACGCCCTGGCCGATGTTCAGCTGACGGCTGGGTGACACCAGGAAGGAATTCACAAGGCCTGTGTGGCCCAAACAGGGGTCCAGTCAGATGAGGTCCAGACAGACAGAGATGAGCCATCCCAGGCTGCAGCGGGAGTGTGTCTGGGAGCCTGTGGGAATGGCTTTGTGCTTCCAGTTGGGGCTGGGACAGCCAGCAGCAGGGTGAGCCTCAGAGCCTGTCTCCTTGAGGTCCAGGCTTGTCCACAGATAGGAAGTGATGAGACTGCTTCAGGACAGCACCGGCTGGCCTCTGTGTTTGCTGAAGTTTCCAGCTTCACACCCTCTGAAGAGGCCCTCGGCTGAGCCCTGAGGGAGGGTGTGAGTCCAAAGGGAAGTCGTAGGGTGAGTGGAGGTGAGGGGTATTTGTCCACCACCTGGAGAAGTGAACCTAGGAAAAGGACAGTCCTATTAATGTAAAGCCTGTTTGCTTCTACTTGAATTTGTGATAATTTGGACGAAAGTGGATTGGAATTTATCTTTTGCCACAAGAAGCAGAGGGACAAATTTGCTATGCTAAATGCAAATATGTTAAAAAAACTTGTGCTGCTGGCATCCAAACTGATTTAAAACTCTGTCTTCCAAGCAAAGAGAAGTGTTGGCTCTACCATGAGCACAGTGATGCTCAGAAAAAGCAGGTTTTGTGTTTCTTCACCTATTGATGCTGCTGTTGTCATGTGAGGGACAGAACTGGGCTTCTTCAGATACATCCCAACAGTTGGCCTCTTTCGCCATTTCAGCCCCATGTATTTCCCAGGTTCAGTTCCTGGACCTGCCTGTGCTTTGTCTTCCTTCTGCTTTCCATGGTGTCCCCTCTTTTCTGGCAAAGCCCATTGCTGTGAACATGCCAGTGTTGTCAGGATTTCCCAGAACCTTGCCTGGCTCCAGCCAGGGTCCCACCCACACGGTCAAGCACAAAGACAAGCAGAGGCTCGGTGGGCACTGGTCTCACTTCCCTGATAATACTGTTATCATCTTCATCACTACCTCTGCTTCCACCGTCGCCACCAGGGAGGCTTTTAACGCACTTCTGTTGTTCAGGCCGGCTTCTAGGGAATGCACCCTCTCCATCACATTCCGAGATTGGTTGTGGTAGTAGTTCTGGTTCACATATGTGGATGTCGAGGCTCAGAAAGGTTAAGTAACTTGCTCAGGGCCACACAGCTGTGAAGCGACAGAACGAGGATTTGAACCAGATCTGGCACCAAATCTCAGACTTACTTTTGCTTGTCATGCAGCCGTTCTCAGACTAAAGGCAGTGACCACAGCTTCCAAAAGTGCCTCCCTTCCCAGAAGGAGCCCTGTTCATGAGGCCGGTCAAGCAAATGTGTGGACGCCAGTTTCTGGGCAGAGGTCCTAGGGTCTGAGGCCACAGGAGGTCTCCGAACAAGAGTAGGCAGCAAGGGCCCCAGGATCAGGGTGAACACCCTTCTGCCCCATCCTGCTCTGTGACAGCTTGGCTAAGGTGGGTTTGAAGTCAAAACCATCACTGACAGAGAACAGAGAGGGTTAGCTCAGGGCAAGGATGGTGGTGTCTGCGGGCAGCGCCGGAGCCACCGTGAGCACCATGCTTCCCTCCTGGCACACCTCTGTTTATTGTCTTTGCTCAAGGTCCCACTCCCTTTCCCTCGGCGTGTTTCCTTCATAACAGGATAGCAGCCACCTCGGCTGCTACGGGCTGTTCCAATGACTGAAAACACCAAGATAAGCACCCTGATGGCAAAGCTCCCCAAGGCTGCGTCTTTGGAGCTCAGTGGGCGGGTCTCCCTGTTTTCAGTCGCCTTGGACCGTGGTCAGCAGCAGCTCAGGGATCATGTCCTGAGTAGACTGATATGGGGGCCTGGGTCTGGGCTTGGATGCCCAGCCTCCGGGGCTGAGTCTTTAGTCTGAAAAGCTTTCCTAGCTCAAGGTGCTCTTCAATTTTATTCATTATTGGTTGAAGGAACAGGCTCAATTCTTAATCCCACAAGTGCTAGAATTTCTGGGCTCCCTGTATTTCCTCTCAATTCTCCTGCAAGTTTGTCCGTTCTTTTCTGAGCTCATCTTTTTTCTTGAGGTACTTTGTCAAACGCAGCAATAACAACTGATTCACTCTAGAGATATTTTGCTTGGAAAGCTCTTCACCCAAAGCCAGAATTGCGTTAGGTATGTTTCCTGTTTTCTAGCTTATTGCAGGAATCCATTTTAGTGACTTTTTTTTCACCATTATGTAACATAGGCTGTCATTTTCCAACTTTCTTTTTATTTTATTTTATTATTACTGTTTTTTTATTTTTTGGCCTCACCTCACAGCATGTGGGATCTTAGTTCCCCAACCAGGAATCGAAACTCCTCCACTGGAAGCACAGAGTCTTAACCACTGGACCTCCAGGGAAGTCCCCCAACTTTCTCAAACAGTTTCTTCACCACCGGGTCTACCAGTCATATATTTTAGGTTTTATTATGGCATCACTCCACCGTCAGCATCGAATTCTCCACTAGTCAGCTATTGCTGCAATAATGCCGTGTGACAAGAGACCCTGCCAGTCCCAGTGGTTTAGGAGCAAATGTGTGTTCCTCACTCACACGTTTGCGTGTTGACAGCAGAATCCACTTCAGGCTGAGGTGGGGTCAGGTTCGCCTCTCAGCTCTCATCCCGGGACCCAGATGGAAGAGGGGAACAAAGCAAGGGTGCAGGGGGAGGCAGAAGCATGTCCTGCCTCTGAGACCTCTGGGCAGTACTGCCCACGTTCCACTATTCACAGCCGGTCAAGCTGCCAGGCCATGACACGGGGGCAGGGAGGGAAGAAAGAATTGTGAACAGACAAATACCGTCTGCTAGAGGACTGGCCGAAGGACTAAGGCAAAGTTAACACAAGACATGGCCTCAGAGTTGCCCCCGTCTCTCTGCTCCTGAAGCCCTTGGTCTCACAGAGCCGACACAACGAGGTAGGAAGGACAGAGCACAGGGTAGGCCAGCCAGGCGCTGCCACCTACATGTTCTCACAGCGTGACCTGGCAGGCCACTCCCCAGTGTCCCTGGAGCTGCAGCTCCCTGCTGTGAACGTGATGAGGGGCGCCCCTCCCTGGTAACCCAGAGTAAACAGTTGTCTGCTTGCAAAGTGCCTGCTTTGTGAGAGATGCTGACAGACACCACTTCTCAAGCCTTTGTCCTCTCCGTCTGGGTGGGTGGAGGGGCACCAAGTCCAGCGTGGTCCCCTGTGCTGAGCACCAGCCGAGGGTCCCACCGTCGTGTAGCTCGCATCTCAAGGGAGATGCAGATGGGGGAAGCAGAGGAGCAGAGGGAGGGCTGGGGCCTGGCCACCCAATCCAGGGAGCCGGACTGAACCCCGCCCGAGAGCAGAGAAGCATCTCTCTGGCCACCCCCGGTCAGATCGGGGTCTGGGGTCTTGGTGATTGCAAAGGAGGAAACGTCCCTGCCCCGTGGGGTTGCAGGCTCTAGAAACAACCCCACAACAGCCGTGATAGCACCTGCAGCTGCCTTCTCAAGTCCTTGCTTTGTGCTGGACATTTCCATAAGGAACATTTAACGTACTGTCTGTGGTAGGCTGATTGCGGCCCCCGAAATACATGTCCACATCTTAGCTCCCAGAAACTGTGAATAGGCCCTTAATTGGAAAATGGTCTTTGCCGATATAATGAAGATAAGGGTCTCAAGGTGAGATCACCCTGGATTATTGGGGGGAAAGGGAGCCCTGAATCCAATGACAAGTGTACCCCCTTTTTTTAAGGGTATAACTTTTTTTTAATGAATGAATTCATTTTATTTATATTTATTTTTGGCTGTGTTGGGTCTTCATTGCTGTGCACGGGCCCTCTCTAGTTGTGGCGGGCGGGGGCTAGTCTTTGTTGCGGTGCGAGGGCTTCTCATTGCGGTGGCTTCTCTTGTTGCGGAGCACAGGCTCTAGGCGCACGGGCTTCGGTAGTTGTGACACGCAGGCTCAGTAGTTGTGGCTCCCAGGCTCTAGAGCACAGGCTCAGTAGTTGTGGCGCACGGGCTTAGTTGCTCCACGTCACGTGGGATCTTCCCAGACCAGGGCTCGAACCCGTGTCCCCTGCACTGGCAGGCAGACTCTCAACCACTGCACCACCAGGGAAGCCCAACAAGTGTCCTTTCAAGAGAAAGGCAAGAGATTGGAGACAGAAGAGGAGAAGCCACAGGTTGAAGAGGAGAAGCCACTTGAAGATGACAAGCTGCAGCTACAAGCCAGGGACACCTGGAGCCCCCAGACACTGGAAGAGGCAGGAAGGAGTCCCCACCCTAGAGCCATTGGGGGAGCATGGTCCTGCCAACACCTTGTACTTCTGGCCTCCAGAACTACGAGAGAATACATTTATGTTGTTTTAAGCCCCCAGTTTGTGGTAATTTGTTACAGCAGCTGCAGGACACTAATACGCCATCGTATTTACCTTGCAAAGCCCTTGGTAGGTAGGATGCCCATTTTACAGGCGGAGAAACTGAGGCCCAGAGTTTAGAAAATGTACCTATTGGTGGTTGCTGAGTGGCAAAAGCTGAATACAGCCTTCTCCCAACGCCTGTGCCTCTGCCCTGAAACAGTCTACAGTCAAAGCGAAGTTCAGCTGACAGAGATGGGATGTGTGACCCCATAATGAAGAGGGGAGGGCAGAAGAGCCTGCTGCACAAGGGGCTGCTGGAACAAAGTGGCGGGAAAACACTGATGGGACAGCCCCGGAGAAGGCCTACCCTGGAGCATCGCTGGGTCACGGCCAACAGACCTCAGAGGAAGCAGGACAAGGGTCCGGTGTCCATGTGCAGGCTCTACACAGGGCTTGGGTAGGGACTTCCCTGCTGGGGGCGTCTCTGAGTTAGAGTTGGTTGGAAATGCCCACCCCACCTCTCATTTACCAGGAGGCTGGGCCTCTCCGTGCAGCCTGCTTCTGACCAGGGAGACCCAAGTTCCCATCCTTCTTGGTGACTTGAGAGAGGGGCAGCAGTAGTGCATTGTGGCCTTGCTGGGGAGCCCAGGGGATCAGCCCAGGGGGCTGATGGCCTCCCAGAGACTCTCTGTGCCTGGTGCATGGCAGGAACTCAACATAGGGTAGTTCCTGTTCCTTTTCCACAGGAGAAAAAGGAGAGAGTCTGGGGATAAAAGAAAGGAGAGAAGGGACATTTACCCACAGATTCTCTTCTTCTGGCATTTAATCCTCACAACAGCTTCCCGAGGTGGGTCCCCGCATCTCCTCTTTGGTTGGGGGCACGCAGCTGTCCCTGGGATAGTCACACTACCCTGTCCAGACCTCTGGGTGGTGTTCTGCCTGTGCCCTGGACCTCCTGTGCTCCAGCCCCTGCTTCAGAGCACCTGGTCCTGGGTGTGTTTTGACTTTGGGTCGTTCAATTCCTCTTCTGTCAGGCACCCACCCTGCCCCTGGCCTCCCATCCCAGCTCCCCCTTCTCAGACCCTGCCTGGGCAGCTACTCTAATCTGATCAGGTGAAACCCCAGAGCAAAGACAAGTGTTCATCTGGGTGTGCACACACCATGTGGTGTGTGTGGCCATTTCTCTGTGGGTAGAGAATGTGTGTGTTTCCGTGTGTTCTGTGTGTGCACAGTGCATGTATAACATATTTGGTGTGTATACAGGGTGTCTATAACGTGTGCGTGGTGTATGTGCATATTGTATAGGTGTGTTTGCAGGACTGTGTGACAACTTGTATGCTTGCAATGCAGTGTGTTTATATGTGCTGTGGGGTTTGTGTGTGCACATGTGCTGTTGTGTATGTGAGTGCTGCAGTGTGCATGTGTGTACATGTCCATTCATGTGCTGTGGGTACGAATATGTGCATGCACTCAGTGGTGTGTGCAGTATGTGAGTATATGTGTGTGTGCACACATGCATATGTGCTCTAAAAAGAAAGTCAAGGGTGTGGCTAGACAACTTTTTTGCTAATACCTTGGAGGTTGGAAAGGCCAGAGGATTCAATCACATAGACTGCTCTTTGAAGAGATTGGTAAGTGATGCAAAGATCCCCTCAGCAATCTCAGCAGAAGCCAACAACAGATAGAGGATTGTCTAGGGAAGACCTGTAGAGGACCCTCTTGTCAAATGGAATGAACCCTGTGACATACACAGGAGGCCCACAAAGTTCTTGAGAATATGATATCAGCAGAAACACTGTGATTTCAGCTTGAACGGAAAGGGACAGAGAGAGGATGAAATGAAAGATGAAAGAAGACTTTTGGACCTCCCAAAATTCTACTGGCAGGAAATGGGCTGATAAAACTGCTTATCTGCAAACACATGCTACCCTTCATGAAAAAGGTAGGATAATTCAAAGAATGGAGCCACGAGCACAGAGGACAGAACTGGGAACCACAGAGGATTGTGCTCAGACCTTGAAACTTAATACTGTTTGCCCAGCTGGATTTTGAAATTGTGTGGGACTGGTGATTCCTTTTTTCTTTCCATTTTCTCCCTTTTTTTTTTTTTGCAGTACACGGGCCTCTCACCGCTGTGGCCTCTCCCGTTGCGGAGCAAAGGCTCTGGACGCGCAGGCTCAGCGGCCACGGCTCACGGGCCCAGCCGCTCTGCGGCATGTGGGATCTTCCCGGACCGGGCCACGAACCCGCGTCCCCTGCATCGGCAGGTGGACTCCCAGCCACTGCGCCACCAGGGAAGCCCTCCCTTTTTGAATGGAAATGTCTAACACTGTCAACATGGGACTGTCCCAACATTGTATTTTGGGAGAAGATAACTTGTTTCTTGAGTTCCACATGTTCACAGATGAAGAGGAACTATGCATCAGGAGGATTGTACCTGGAGCTTCACCCATCCCTAATTTAGATTATTTAGATGATGAGATTTGGGACTTCTGGACTGACTGTATTTAAATGAGATTATTTTTGGATTTCGATTTGATATTGTAATGCATAAGACTTTTGGAGATATTGGGGTGAGGTGAAAGCATTCTGCACGTGGGATTTTGCATGTGAATCTTTGGAGGCCAGAGGGCAGACCAGGGTCAGCAGAATAAGGGCCCCTAAAGATGTCCACATCTTAATTCCCAAAACCTGTGAATATGCTACCTCATAGGTCAAAGACAATTTTGCAGGTGTGATTAAGTTAAGGACTTTGAGATGCAGAGATTATCCTGGATTACCCAGGTGGACCCAATACAATCGCAAGTCGTTATAAGAGAGAGGCAGGGACCGTCAGAGTTAGAGAAGGAGATGTGACAAAGAAGTGACATCAGGGGCTTCCCTGGCGGCGCAGTGGCTGGGAGTCCACCTGCCGATGCAGGGGACACGGGTTCGTGCCCCGGTCCGGGAAGATCCCACATGCCGCGGAGCAGCTGCGCCCGTGAGCCGTGGCCGCTGAGCCTGCGCGTTCAGAGCCTGTGCTCCGCAACGGGAGAGGCCACAACAGAGAGAGGCCCGCGTACCGCAAAAAAAAAAAAAAAAAAGAAGTGACATCAGAATGATGAGATGGTTGGTTTGAAGATGGAGGAAGAGACTAGCCTCTAGAAGCTGGAAAAGGCAAGGAAGTACATTCTCCCTGGAGTCTCCAGAAGGAAAGAAATCTTTTTGACAACGTTGATTTAGCCCAAAGAAATCCATTTTGGACTTCTGACCCTCAGAGCTGTAAGATAATAAAATTATGTTGTTTTAAAACACTAAAATTATGGTAATTTATTATAGCAGCAGTAGGAAACTGTTGATAACACACAGGCCATGGTGACAAGGAGGAATCCGTAAAGGAGACGGTGAAGTGATGGAGGGGGAGGACGACCAGGAGACGGGGGTCCTAGGAACCCCAGAAAGAAGGATTTTCCCGAAGGGGAGAAGTGCTCTGTACTAGATGTTGCTGATCCTCCCAGATGAGAGCTGAGAATTAACCCTGGATTCAGCAAAGTGGAGGTCAGCAAAAGCATTTTTGGTGAACCAGGGGAGAGAAAAGCCTGCTTGAGAGGATTCAGGGGAGGCTAGGAGGAGAGGAGATGGAGATGGCGAGACTCTTTTCCGAGGGGGCTCGTCGTGAAGAGCAGAAAGGTAGTGAGCAGTCAGGATGCCCCTGGCCCACAGGAGTGGGGCAGCACGAGCGCTGTGGAGAGTCACCTGGTCTCGGGGAGACTCGCTGGGGGGGCCGTGTCCTTGAGTGGCAGGACGGGCTGGATCCAGTGCACCCAGCAGAGTCGGCTGTGGGTGGGAGCTTGCCATGGTGGGAGCACATGGAAGTTCTTTAATGATTGCTTCAATTTTCTCAGTGAAATAGGAAACAACCGTCTCGTTTTTGCTAGCTAAATGTGCTGAGCAGGCTTGAAAATGCGTGCACTTCACCCGGAGCCCTGGAGCCGGCAGGAAGCAACAGTAATGCATCGCACATGCAGCTTCAATATTGCTTGGTTGGAGAAATAATATACCGCCCAACTAGTTTGTTTTAATTAGACAAACACCCCAGAGCCTGCCTGCTGCTAGAGAGGACCGGGCTGAGGTCAGCTCTGTTTGACATTCCTGACTTGCAAAGGGCGGCTTAGAACAGCAGAGCGGGCCCTGGGCTGAGCTCCCTGGAGCTGCTCCAGGGCCCTGCTTGAGAAATGTTCAGTCCTAGAGATTCCACCCCAATTTTAAACATCTGTTGGTGCTTGTGGAAAATGAAGTTGGGATTGTTTTGGTCGCAGCCCATGAAAGCTGCCGTCGCGCAGTGTTTTTGAAGCATGGATGTTTCACACTCCGACTCAAGTGGGGCCACGCTGGCCTGACTGATGTAAACAGGGCACCACCTGCCCCGCGTGTGAGGCCCCTGCTCTCCTCAGAGACCAGCCGTGAGCGCCCAGGGACCCAGGCATCCGGGGGGCTGCCCGGCAGCTCCACGCCCTTCTGTCAGGTCCCCAGGGAAGCTGTGTGGGGTTCTGTGTTCTCCAAGGCTTCCCACCTCTTGGGGCCAGAGGCCCTGGCCTTCCTTTGAGAAGCCCTGTTCATCGCCTTCGGGAACCTTGAGGGTGGTCCCTCTCCTCCCCTCCACACTCCCTAAGTGCCTCCTCGGAGCAGCTCCACACACACCGCCAGCCAGCCGGCCATGCGTGGCACAGATTTTTGTTTTATTTTGTTTTGTTTTTTCAGTCAAGCTGAGGCCAACTTGGAGTCCCATTTCCCCTGCGATGGTGGAAACATGAGTTTCGGGCCCTGGAGGGTCACCCCCTGCCCCCTGCCGGGTCTTGAGAAGTTTCTGGACCCTGTGCTTCCCCCCATCACCCACCTGGCCTCCTTGCTTTTCCTCCTCAGGTGGGCCCCTTGCTCACTAGGGCTGGGAAATGGGAATGCCCTCCTCTGGCCTCCTTCCAGGCCCTTCTGGCCGAGGCCACCTGGCACCTGCTGACCCTTGCCTGCCCTGGCCCGAGCTCCTTACCTGCACCTGTAAACACCTCGTGACCGTGTTGTCAGCCTTTCTTCTGGAGACCGGGGAGCAGGGGTCTGAGTCCACTTCTTATGGACTTGTCCCAGGCCCTAGAGCCATGCCCGGCCCACCATCAGATCAGAGTAAGAAGCCAGATAGCAAACCTCAACCCGTCGCTGTGCCGCGCACAGGCCGTTTCACGCTCACACTGACCCTCTGCACGTGGGTCCTGGTGCTACACAAATATTCACGTACAGCATACAGTGGGTCACTTAGGATGAGTGTTCATAGGCCTGATGCTGGACTCAGGTCTGTGGGTTCCAGTCACTGTGGACACTGTCTTCTCTGAGCCTACAGACTCCTAACACACACAACACGTTTCCACACACACCCACCTCTCCCCATCTGTCCTTCTGCCTATGCATCCGTTTGTCTAGCCATCCACGATTTCTATACCTATACTTAAACCTCTACACATCTATCTGTCGGACCTATCATCTTTCTATCCATCCATCCACCACACAACCAGATACACACACACACCCCTCAGTCCCTGAATGTATTTGCATCTGCCTTGCCAGGCCAGCCTTGCATCTGCTCGAGCCCTCAGATGGGCCGCCCCAGGTCCATCCTGCTGCCCTGGGAAGAGCTCCCTGCCTGGCTACCCTGGCTGTGTTCCCTCTTTGCTGGCCCCAGTGCCTTCCAGCAGGAGTAGGCTTCCTTCTCAAAGAATTTCTCCTCAGTGCCCGTTTCTTGCCTGTCAACATCACAGAGACCATCAACCGCAAGCCATGTAACATGGCCAACCCGAAGGTCCCCTCTGCCCCCCATTGGAGGTGGTTATTTAGCTGAAGGAGGTGGAGTTACAGAAACTGAAAGGATAAGGCCCTTTACTTCCGATTTCACACCCGCAGCAAGGTTGAAGGTGGCAGTTAAGGAAGAGCATGGAGGCTGAGAGAGGGGCCTCTTCCCTGGCCTGCCTGTGACGGACACAGTCTTGCTTCCGGTCCCAGCTCAGCCAGCACAGCACCCACTGGCCTGGGTCCTGCACCATAGGTGTCCGACATGATGGCATCTGGGGGACAGGGGCTTCTGAGGGTGGCCACAGGTGGGGGCCGCCTTTGGATGGATTAAAATATCAACATGTGACTTCAGTCACATCTTTAGGTTATAATAAACTTCTGAAGTCAACCTCATTCCTGGGAGGGAGGCACCTCCACTTTTCTGGTGCAGAAACCGTCTTGTGGAAAACAAAAGTAAAGCCATTTTGTGTGTTTGATGTTAAGGCCTTTAAGGTTGTTTCTGGTTTGGGTGCTCCCTCCTCCTGACTCCAGCCTGCCTGGACCAGGCGTCTGTGGGGCACATTCTCTCCATGGGGCCTCAACACTGGGCTCCAAATGCCTCCCCTTTACAAGTGCACAGTGTGGGCCACCTGACAGAGCCACTGAGCCCAGCCCTGTTCCCGTGTACTAGCATGTACACGTGTGCATGCATGCATGTGTGTGCTCACACACACATGCACATGCCAAATGCTTCAGGGAAACAGCAGCCAGGAGTGCAGGGGTTGGACGGGATGTGGACTGTGCCTGGGGGTCCCTCCCGGGACTGTGTAGAGGCAGGTGGGGCTGAGGCCACAGGAAGAGCCTGCTACCCAGGACAGTGTGGGAGACACTGCTTCTCACCTACTTTATTTCCTGTTTTAACACATGTGAAATAAAAACTGTTAGGTCCCCATGAGGTTGAGCAGGTTTCCTGGAGTTGAAGCCCTCCCAAACTGCCTGTGCTGGAGATGTGGGTGCTTCCTTGGCTGTGTGCTTTGTCCTTCCCCAGTCGACCCCTGCACAGAGTGGGTTCGCATGCCCAGGACCGACACCCCTGTCTTTTGTCTGCCCTGCTTCATGGGTGGAGCTCCTGAGGAGGGTGGTCTTTCCTTCATGGGCCCCAGGCCCACCTGGCCTCCTCACTGTCCCTGGGTTCGCTGAACTCCCTCCTGGGATCTCTGGAGGGGCTGCCCTGGGAGCCGGGAGACCTGATGCTGCCCAAGTCAGAGGGTGGAAGGTGTCAACGGAGACCATCCTGCTTTAGGACTGGATTTCTTTTTTTCTTTTTGCGGTACGCGGGCCTCTCACTGTTGTGGCCTCTCCCGTTGCGGAGCACAGGCTCCGGACGCACAGGCTCAGCGGCCATGGCTCACGGGCCCAGCCGCTCCGCGGCATGTGGGATCTTCCCGGACCGGGGCACGAACCCGCGTCCCCTGCATCGGCAGGCGGACTCTCAACCACTGCGCCACCGGGGAAGCCCAGGACTGGATTTCTTGAGCCACATCACCCCTGGGGGTTCCTGAGAACGGACACTCTCTCCTGTGGTCAGCCAGGCCTTGCTCTGTGCCCTGGGGTTTGGTGTCCAGTCCCTGGCTCCCTGGGACTCGAGGGCCCTATGGCTCTGCCAATGAAGTCCCTAAACATCCCTGCAAACCCCCGGCTGAGTCAGTTTCTGCCTGGAGAGGGCTCTTGGTGGGAGCTGGGGGCTTCAGAGTTCACGATACAGCAGAGGCTGAGTAATGAAGAGGCTGGGGCTACACAGGGACCTCAAGGGGGTCTCATAGGGGGGTCCAGCAAAGTGAGCCCACAGACTGGGGCAGGGCTGCAGCTGTGAGGCTAGGGCGGCGGCTGGGGGCCGGGTTGTGCCTGGTCCCCAAGAGCGCTCGTGGAATCTCAGCGCACTCTTCATGGGGCTGCTGTGATGAGAAAGGGCACCTTTCCCGGGCCCTGGGTGGGCCTTTCAGGGCTCATGAGCAGGGCTCGGGGACCCCACGGCCCCAACAAAGTCTCAGTACCTGTCCCTCCCAACCTGGGGGATGGGCGCTAGGTGTCATCAGGTCCACTGGGCCCAGGGAGACACCTGTTTCTTTTGGGAAGAGCTTGAAAGCCACTCTCCGGGGAGCCTATCTGCCTATGAGCCTGGGCACCTTCAGTGAGCCAGCCCCACTGGGTGAGGCCGGCCACTCACTGATGTGTCAGGGGGGAGCTCTGGGTGTTCCACCTGGGCGAAGGGCCGAGTGGGGCTCAGGGGAGGAGGAGGCTTTCCAGGCTGGGGTGGGAGGAGATTCGAGGTCAAGGAACTGGCAGGGCCATGACCCGGAAGGACCCCCCCAAATTACAGGGAGTCGTTCACCTTCGACATCAGGAGCAAGGTCTGCAAGAACGGGAGGCCCGTCAGGGAAGACCTGCTTCCTGAGACAGGCTGTGTTGGGAGTGCTGAGAAACTTGTGGGTCACAACGAGGGAGGATAGTGAGGCCCACACGAGGGGCAGGAGGGGCCTGGGTGGGGACACAGTGTGACCTTGGGGGTGGGACCCCGACAGCCCTGGATCTGTGTTTCTGCACCAAAGCCTGTTGAAGCCACTGCAGGGCAGGCACCTTCCTCTAAGGACAAGGAACCTGAGATGGGCTCCAGGGTGGGAACTTCGGCTGGCTGGATTCAGCTGGAATGTCAGTTTGTTGTTCTTTGATGGAATTCAGGAGCACAGCACAGCCCAGCCCCGGACAGGGCTGCCAGTGTGGTCTCCTCGTGCAGGGCAGGGCTGACCTAGTCCCGCCGCCCACCTGGAGCCTGTGAGGAAGGAAGATGAGCAGCGGAGAGGCTCCTAGTTGTTGGTGAACACAGGGAGATCTACAGGGACTCAGGACAGAATCTCAGCTCTGGGGTCCTTGGAGACCCAGACCCTGCCCAGTCCCAACAGGCCCCCTGCTGTGCTTGCCCTGGAGCCCATGTTGTGCCCCATGCTCTGCTCCCAGCCTGGGCTGTGGCCCTGGACCTCACCCCTTGGGCCTCCCCAAATCCTCCCAGCCCCTCCTTCAGGCCCTGGAGAACACTGGAGTGTGTGTCATTTGGACACGACTCTAGTGTGTGGTTGCTCTTTGCAGACACACCCATAGCTGGGGATGAGAGGTCCCCCTGGACCTTGGTTTGGGGAGGGAAATAGGCTCTGGTCCATGTTAACCTAACTAGTATTTTGCTCTTAAAATTCCAGAGCAATATTTGAAGCCAGTCCAAGTCCTTCCTGTTGTTGGTGGCTCTGAGATTCAGGGCGCATCTGAGAACACCCAAGTGAGGTGGCCTGTGGTGCCCTGACTTGGGAGTGGGTAGGAGGCCGGGAAGCCCCCACCCACTGAGGCTGCTCGGCAGAGGGGCTGGGACCCAGTGTCGCCCAGTGGGGAGGAACGTGCCTTCTGCTGGACAGCGCCAGAATGTGCGCGTGGGGCGGCAAATCCCCCATTCGGTGCCCCTACTCACTGGATCGTCCCTCCTGACTCCCTGGCCCCCGAGGGGATCTCCACTAGGCCTCGGGGTTGGGCTGTGTGTGCAGGCACCCTTGTTCTGGCTGGGTATGAGCACACAGTGGGCCTTCAGGGGCTTGTCCAGAGATTCACGCCAAGAGTCGGCGATCCCGGCTGCGGCGGCATCGTTCAGGCACTAGGAACACTGTGCTACGACAGGGCTCTTTGTGAGGAAGGAGCAGATCCAGTCTGCAGGGTGAGCTGGGCAGACGTTGGGAGGAAGGAGGGAGGCATCCAGGGTGGGTGGGAACGAGGCTTCAGCGGGCGGTTGGGGCCCTGGGCCTCCTTGGGGCCTCTGACCCCTGGCTGGTCGATGTGTACAAGGGGAGGGTCCCCCGTGGTGGTTGGGGTTGGCTTCTGGGACGAGAGCGAGCGACCCTCAGCCTGTCCTTCCTGACCTGGCTGGGCAGTGAAGGCAGGGCTCAGTCAGTGTGGTTGGGAGAGGGTCGTGCAGGCCCCTGGGGAGGCAGCCAGAGAGGAGATGCCACCTGACCGGGTACCCACCGTGTCCCTGCAGCTGCCCCATGGAGAAGACCCCATGGGGCAGCCAGGAGGAGATGATGGGATGGGGCCGTGGGTGGGGTGACTTCCAGAAGAGTGCCAAGATCCAGGCTGGGGATGGAGGGGAGAGCAGGAGTGGCAGGTGGCCTCACAGCAACACATCATGCCCCATGGGTCCCACACAAGAAGCCTCAGGTCCCAAGGGGCAGGAGGGCCTGAGGTGGCCGAGCCCCCCAGGTACCCTCAGGGTCGCCCCACTTCTGGCCACCACTGAGCACTTGGCCTGTGGGGAATGAGGTGAGCAGAGGGCCCCTGGTGGGTGATCCCGATCCTCACCGCACTTGGAGGAGGGCGGAAGACTGAGGGCTGCCACGCCTCAGCTCCCACCGCAGCCCAGCGCCCCTCCCGTGTGCCTCCCCCAGGCCCCGAGGCGCGGGGGTGGGAAAAGCACCTGGAACAAGTCCCAGGTTGTTCCCAGGAAAGGGGGCTGCGCCCCTCCCTGATTCATGAGACGGGAACCCTGCCCAGGACACCCACCCCCGTCCAGGACGTTCCACCGCACAGCGCACTTCACAGGCATCTGGCTCAAATAACTGGCTGATAGCGTGAATAAGTTAGAGACGGAACTCTCGGGAAGGCAGGGCCACCGCAGTCCATTCCAATGCAGTGTACATGGCGGGGGCTGTGGCTCCCTAGGATTCAAAGTCATCCCAGAGGGAAGGGCTGCTGGGCCGCCCACGCCGGCGCTGCCTCAGTGGCCACACAGCCCGCCAGTGGTGCTCAAGCCGGGCTGGTAAGCCACACGGTGCTGGGCATCGTGGGGCGACAGGCCTGCCTGAAGAGCACGGCTCAGCCAGTGCCCCAGGCCAGCCCCTGAGTGTCCCCCACTGCCTCCTCACTGTGTGACCTCGCTTAGTCTCTTACCCCATCTGGGCCTCCATTTCCTCCTCCGGTTCTTGTGAGAACTGAGCCGAGACTGGCCCTGGTGGTGTTGGGAGGATGGCTTACTGGGAAGGTCCAGGACGTCGGGGTGGGGGACACACAGTGGTCCCGTGGGTGGCCACAGGAAGGCTGGAGGGAGGACACAATGGGGAGACCACTGGTGAAGGAGCAGGATGGGAGCCAGGCCTGGAGGGGCCAGCAGGGCTAGAGGACCCTGAAACAAAGCAGGGAGGGCTGGGGTGGGGAGCCTGAACGCCTGTCCCGGTAGTGGAGTGCTGCAGAGGGACACGCACCTCCCCGAGACCAGGAGAGTCAGGCCCTACTGCCCTGTCCTCAGGACCCCATCGCTGCTGCCCAGTCTAAGTCTCCACCAGCGTCGATGGTGGCCCCTCAGAGTCCAGGACAGGCCACAGTCCCAGCCACATGTCCACAGCCCCTCAGACACAGCCAGACACAGGGTCTGCAGGCAGGGTTGGCCTCTTTGCCTCCAGACCCCCCCACCGTCCTCCCTGCCAGACTCCCAGCCCGCTGGTCCTCAAGGGTCTCAGACCCCGCAGCCACCACTCAGGGCTCTGAGTTCTCCATGACAACTGGCCTCCCTAGAAGGTGAAACTCAGGGCTTGGGCCCCTCAGGGTCTGTTTCCAGACACGGCCTCAAACATCCCAGCACAGACGTCTTTCCAAAGGGCAGGGGTCACAGGGTAGGTGCATTTAAATTTCTGGTACAGGCGCCAAGTCGCCTTACAAAAGGCTGTTCTGGTTCACGCCCCCACGTATGGTTTGTGAGTGACCCACTTTTCCTCACCTAACCAGCACTGGTTCTTGTCATTAAGTAGTTTTCAACTTCTCACGTCTGTGATTAATATGGAGAATGAATATTTTGTGGTATTCATTAAAGTGCTTTTATATCTTTTTTATTCTTCTCCTTTGACACTTTTCTGTTGGGTTGTTAGTTGTTTTCTTACTGCTTTGCAGGAATTCTTTGTACATGATGAATAACAGCCCTTGTATTTTCCCTGCAGATATTTGTTCCTAATCTGTTGCTTAATATTTTACCTTACTAATGGTGGGGTTTTTTTTTCCATCACATAGCTGTCCTCAAATTTTATGTTGTCAGATTTGTCAGTGGTTTCCTTTAAAGGCTTTGGATTTTGCATCTTGCCTGCCTTCCCGAGAATGTGCACATATGCTCTTGTATTTTCTTCCAGTGCTTTTGTAATTATGCCTTTAATCCATCTTAGTTTATTTTGGGGTATGGGGTAAGACAGAGTGGAACCGTTCTTCCACATTAAATCTTAGATATCGCGAGCCCTGGAGGACACAAATTATAGCATGGGGGCTTGGAGCTCAGGCTCCGGAGCAGGGCTTCCTGGGCTGGAATCCATGCCCTACCCTTCACGGCTGGCGGGGCTCGGGGCGGGTATTGCTGAGCCTGTCTGAGCCTCAGTTTCCTCTTCTCCAGATGGTTCTTGTGTGGATTAAGTGATCACCTGTGTGTGAATGACCCAGCAGTGAGCCACGTGGTCTGAGGGAGACTGCATCGCATCCTGGCAGACTCCACAGCCTTCAAGTGGTTCCCCAGCCCGGGGTCCCCACCTCTGTCTGCTGCTTCTAGAAGAGAGGGGGTTGAGGGTAGGATCAGGAGGGGGAAGAAAAACCTCAGCATCCAGGTGACTCTGCCGGAGTGAGAGCAGCACCTACACTCTGCAGGAACCCCCTCGCCCTGGTGACCTCAAGACAGAGACAGCCCCACCAGGCTGCTGGAGGCCTCTAGGGAGAAAACAGTCACAATGTTGTCATGTCCAGCCAGACTTTGACAAAGCCCACAGAGGCCCCGAAAGCTGGAACTGGATGTAAGGGGAGAGGTTAAGAAAGGTGAGAAGTAGAGGGGTCTGGCCAAGAGTGGGAGGTGAGGGTATGAGTCGTGGAGATTGAGTCAGGACCCGCCCCAGACCACCACTGCCAAGAGCATCACCCGGGCGGCCTGGACCACTGAGGGATGGAGCTTGACCAGGAGCCAGGAGCCCCAGGCCCAAACCGCCCTGCTGACCGTGGTGGGACCTCTCTCCCGAGCTCTCCTTGTCTGACGGAGGAGGGGCTGTGCTGGTTGCCCACGGCGCCCTCCCCAGGCCCACAGCCTCAAGGATGGGCACCAAGGGGGTGGAGGGACAGGGCTCCCCAGCCAGACACCAGCTCTGGGAGGTCAGTCTGGGAGCATTGGCAGCAACAGCAGAGGCCCCAAGAACCTGCTGCCAGAATGTAAGGAAACAGCGTGCTCTTTTCAAAACGGGCTTGTTGAATTCTACAGAAGGAGAAAACGATTGTGTTCCCTCCTTTACATACGAGCCTGCCTCACATTTCCAACTTTATTAATTTTTGTGAGACTTGGGAGGCGAGACGGGCTTCCCCTGCTGCTCCATGCCTATTAATGTTGCTGAGCTGAGCACAGTTGCAACACTTTCCTGTAAAATGGACTAAAACAGAAGTTGATGTGTTCCTCATATAAGAAATACATAAATCAGTTAAAAATAGTTCTCAGAGCGGATGTGATGATGTAGTGGCTGTCACAGGAAACACATGAATCAGGCTCATCCCCAGTAACAGGAAAGTGGAGGCAGACTCTGCTGTCTTTGGGCTGCTCTTCGGGGGCTTCAGGAAGGCAGATCCCTCAGGCTGCAGCCCACACCCAGCCCAAGCAGAGGTTCCCAGCTGCCCTGAGCTGCCTACACTTTTGCACACGTAGCTAGTTGCTGGGTGTTTGTTCCTGGTCCAGATCTTCTTACCAACCACAGGACCTTACCAACGAGTGACACACAGGCAAGTGCTTCACGGGTCATCCCTGCCAGGGACCCTGGTCCCTGGGGACAGAGCACAGCTGGTGGATTTTCAGGCTGGTTGGCTTGGTGGGCAGAGCCCATGTCCACCTGTGCCTTCACCCTTGTGGGGAATGGTGAGCATTGCCCCAACAGCCTGGGCACAAGGCCTCTGGTTGCTTGTGAGATCTCCAGATCTATGTGGACACATGAATAAGCAGAAATTTCACCCCCGTGCTATACAGTTGCTTGAGACCCAGGATGTCAGCATGGGCCCAGCTGCAGTGACAGTAGCAGCTGTGGTTCTGCCAGTCAGGGGAGCAGGTGCTGAGGCCACTGCAGCCCCGTGAGGCCTGCCGACTGAGGCCGTGGACCTTAGTTTTCGTGCAGTCATTACAGAGAAAGGCTCCGACTCTGGATGCGCGGTGCAGGTTAGAGGGAGTGGCCCAGTGTCCTCAAGTGACTTTTGGGGTTGAAATCCTCTGAGTGTTTTCACAGTGTTAGCCTGAGGGCCCTTAGCACTAACCAGCCACAGGCTTCTCACTTACGGGCAGGGGGGTGGGGGAGGGGGAAGAGCCCAGGGAGAATAAAGGCCACCCAATGCCAGCCCGCGAGCTGAAGAGCCAGCAGGCAAATCATTTGCCTGCTGAGCCTAAGTCAGTGTTGAATGTGAACTTGAGAAAAACTCAGCTCAGAGTTGACGGAAAGGCCAGCAAGCACTGAGGAAGTCCCCCAGGCCTTTCACCCCCGTTCCCTGGGGCGGGGACACCTCCTTGGGGGCCTGCACTGGGCTGGACCTCCTCCCCGAGCCCCAGGCCTGAGGCACGTGGCCATGGAGGTGGGTGGGGTTCCAGCTCATCACAGGCAGCGCTCTGGACATCCAGGTCAGCTCGGCGGGAAGGCAGCAGAGGAGGTGAGCTGGCCCAGCTCTGCCTGAGTCAGGGCCTCTCTCTGCCTCCTGGCTGGGTGGGGTCCTGGGGGGCTGGGGGCTGGGGGGAGAAGGGAAGGCACCTTGGCTGGGGAGGAGGCATGTCTGGGAACACGCCTTTCCCAGGAAATCCCCAAAACACACACCTGTGGCGTGTCCCCAGGTAGTAGCTGCAAAACTCAAGAGCGGTTTTCATATTTTGGAGCCAGTAAAAGTGGTCTCCCCGAGTCTCAGCAGTTTCATAGGTCCTCAAAAGCTTGTGGACTCTGTGCCCTGAGATTTAGGGTCTGAAAACGAAAGGAATCAGGAGGTACCAGACCCCCCCCCCTTCCTGGGGAGAGGCCCCCAGAGGGAGAGGAGTTTATTCCCTCAGCTCAGCCTGAAAGTGAGCCAGGAAAAACAGCGGCCCAGCCCCTGCCCACTCATCACAAATGTGTGAGCGCTCACACCTGTGTATGTGTGCCCACACACACACACACACACACACACACACACACACACACTCACCCCCATGTGCTCACAGGTGCTCACACGTGCACATGCTTGTATACCCGCCTGGGCTTCCATGGGAGTGCCCATGCACGCGCGCACGCGTGCACACGCCTCCATGCACACATGCGCGTGTTTGGGCGTGAGGAGGCCAGGGGAGGGGCCTGTTCTCTGCCTTCCAGCCGCTCTCGTCTTGCCAGGACCTAGCAGGTACTCACTGGCTATTGGCAACGCAGGCAGAGAGAGGGGGGAGCCAGATGGCTGGGGCTGGAGGGGTGGCTAAGTGGGGCTTGAGCTTGCCCAGGGCTCCTGATGCCTTCACCACTCCAAGCAAGGCTGAGGGGTGGACGTTCCCATTCGCAAAGGGCTGGCGAGATTCAGAGATTCCCCAGGAAGTGGAGGTACAGCTGTGATCTCCCTGGGAGGGGGTGACAGCTGTGCTCTCCAAATCCCCGTGTGCACCTGTGGCCCCCATCCATCCCACTCCTGCCCCTCCCACGCAGTTCAAGGACGGCGCTCCTGAGTAAATCAGACCCTTCTCCTGTCCCCCCACCTACAGGTGCAGACTTGGTTTCTGACCTCTTACCCTAGCACCCAGGGTTGTTGACTGTCTCCACAGGCTGGGATGCTGATGTTTCATTTCTCACACTTGACCTCCTCTCATGCTCTTCCTGGGTTTCTGAATCCAAACATCTCGAATGGCCTGAGCTCAGGGAAGGCACCTCTTCCGAGACCAGGGGTATGATTTCTCTTAAATACTCCAAGCCCAGGTACCTGGATCCAGGCTAGAGACACTGGGTGGGGAAGTGCTTTTGGGCTCAGCCCCTGGTCGGCCAGCGTTTGGGTGGTGCTGGGACCCTCGCATCTGTGTCCGGCTGCAGAACGATTGCCAAGGGGTCGCTGTCTCCTCCAGTCCCTCCTGCTGGGCAGTGCCAGGCAGGGCAGATGCCGGGATCTGTTCCCGGCCAGCTCTCCCCTGTCCACACCTGTAAGGGCCCATCCTGGGCTCAGCAAAGAACCAGCCCCACTCTCACTGACCCGGCAATGGAATGTGTGTTCGAGCTTTACAGAACATCTTACTGTTTTCAAGCCTGTGATTAAGCAGCAGGTGGATATGGAGCTTCACGGCATGGATGGAGTTAAGCATCACCGACTCCGGCCTGGAAGCCTCCCAGCTCAGCCTCGGACCTCTCGTGGCGCAGGCTCAGTCCCTGGTTGTCCACACTGCCCTGTCCGGCCATGGACTTTACCATATGGTAAATACTGGGATGGCTGGCTTTCTTCTTAAAAGTGTTGAAATGGCAAAGCGCAGCGTCTGAACACAGTCATCAACTGTGAAAAATCTTCCCCAGGCTCCTAGCTCCCCATGAGGCCAGCGCACTGGTCGGGGCCTGTTTCTGTGAACCTGAATCTTAATCCCACGTGGCCGGGTCCTCACAGTTCAAGACCCTGTTCCTGGTACTGCCTGAAGAGGATCTTTGAGCAACACAAACTTTGGTAAGATCAGACTCCAAGCTGGGCAGCCACAGAGATGAGACCTGGGAGTGGTCTTGGCTTTCCCTCTGGGTTTTGGTGACAACCTTAGCCAGGGGCACTGAGTGTCCACCCAGCCTGTCCCCACCCCTTTCTTCCCTTGTCATCTGTTTCTGCACTGTTTCTGGACTGCGAATCCGGATTGCCTGCCCCAGGCACTCACCGTGTGGGAGCTCGTCCTCAAACCTCAGGGGCTGCTCAGTCGACACCCCAAAGCCCATCATTTAAGGTCCAGAACCTTCATCACGTACATCTACGAAGCGCCGGCTACTTCTGTGCCAACTTGCTAATGCACAAAAGGAAGAAAATTCAGGGCATGGAGGGAGCGCTCCCCAAAGGCTTCTTCTGTGAGATGTACATCTGCCACGGCTGGCCACCACCTCCTCATCCTCCTGGGCTCACACCGCAGAGTTCACAGACAAGTCTGGCTCCGGGAAGGAAGAGCCCACCCTGGGCTCTGCTCCAAGCATTTGACAGGTCCTGGGCATGTTGTCCTCCAATCACACCCAATTTAAAGATGAAGAAATAGGCACAGAGAGGTTGGGGAGCTTGCCCAATGTCACACAGCAGCGACTGAGATGGCACAGAAACCATCAGAGCAGGACGGGCCTAGGGCAAGCTTGGCGTCCTGAAAGGACAGGCTGCTTGGCCCCTGGCCAGGGGCTATGAGATCACATGAGGGCAGCCCAGCCCACCCAGAGTGGCCATGAGCATCACATTAAGTGCTCTGGGTGGGTGAGGCTGAGATGACGTTGATAAGACCCTGCTCACGACCCCTCCCTATCACTGCCCACCCCCTCCACTTGTGCCTCCAGAAGCTACAACTCCACTGGAAAGCCAGTTTTCCAGCTGGAGGAAACCCTCTCCTGGCAAGCTGGGCAGAACCCCTCCAAGTCCCCCTCACCTAGATGCAGAGGTTGCCCTCCTCCTGCGCCCCCGGCCGGTGCGACCTGACCCTCCTCCATCTTCCAGCCTCACTCACTCCTTCCATTCTCTTCTCTCTGGCTGTGGAGTGGGTGCTGAGGCTGCAGAGGTGCCCTCGGGCACTCTGGTTTCTATATG
>RJWK010035830.1:0-22006 GCA_004363435.1 Platanista minor
GAATACATTTTCAGCTTTCAATCAGAAACATATCAAACTATTATATATAGAATGGATAAACAACAAGGTCCTATTGTATAGCACAGGGAACTGTATTCAGTATCCTGTGATAAACCGTAATGGAAAAGAATATGAAAAAATATATATATACACATACACATATGTATGTATGTGTAACTGAATCACTTTGCTGTACAGCAGAAATTAACACAACATTGTAAATCAACTATACTTCAATAGAATAAATTTAAACAAAGAAACGTATCAGATTTAAAAATTAAGTGAATTTGACTGGAATCTTGGCTTGCCACATTAACACAGATTATTCTTGTTTGAAAAGGTGCCTGTAAGGTATTGATACTTCCTATTCATATAGTGGTTGCCTCTTACAGAGTGGTTCACAAAATTTATCTTATTTGATGATTGCAGCAACCTAGTGAGGTAGACAGGGCAAGTGTTAGAACCCCTACTTTTCAATCCTTTCACATTACTACCAACACTATGACTTATAATAAAGACACCTAACATCTCTCGAGTGCTAAGTCTGTGCCAGGCCCTGTTCTAGGCATTTTGTTTTTATTTTCTCATTTAATCATGGCAGCAAGGTATGTACTCTTACTGTCATCATTTCACAGATGAGAAAATTTTCCCAAGGTGATATGATTAGTGAATGACAGAAACGGGATCCAGACCCAGGCAGTTTTGGCTCCAGTGGCTGTGCCCTTAACCAGCATACACTCAGTTGCCCAAGGTCTGTATAACGACCTCTGGTTATCAGTGGCAGAGCTGGGGCGGCTGGTAGCCAGCTCTTTCTGGACCCGGGTCATGAGCTGTGCCACTATTGCCCTGGCTCTTCTTGGGAGCACTTCCTGCTTATACTTCTCTTCATCAAATGGGAGTCATAAACCTTAAACTTTTTCTGGCTGGTCTTATACAAAAGTGTTGCTGAGCCTTTGGCAGTGGACAGTGGTTCTCTAAACTGTCTTTCTATCTTCCAGGTGTTAGCTACTGGCGGGTGCCTCATGAACTGATAGAATGTTGGACTCTGGAAGAGCGGCCTTTACATGGAAGCCTGCGTCACATGGCCCCAATTCGAAAGAGGTTATCTGTTCTTTGTTGACTTTTAAAAAAATTAATCTATGACCTATATTTTTACTGCCTCTACTGGGGGAGTGAATAATGGTTCTTGACCTCTTTGAGCTTATTAATCACCTAGGTGAATATTCTGCCTTACCATCAAAGTATAAATCTTTATTTATTTATTTTTGGCTGCATTGGGTCTTCACTGCTGAGTGCGGGCTTTCTCTAGTTGCAGTGAGCAGGGGCTACTCTTCGTTGTGGTGCACAGGCTTCTCTGCGGTGGCTTCTTTTGTTGCGGAGCATGGGCTCTAGGCGTGCGGGCTTCAGTAGTTGCAGCATGTGGGTTCAGTAGATGTGGCACGCGGGCTCTAGAGCACAGGCTCAGTAGTTGTGGTGCACGGGCCTAGTTGCTCCACGGCATGTGGGATCTTCCCAGACCAGGGCTCGAACCTGTGTCCCCTGCATTGGCAGGTGGATTCTCAACCACTGCATCCCCAGGGAAGCCCCAAAATGTAAATCTTGAGAGAATACCCTGGCAGTCAGTGATTAGGACTCTGCGCTCTCACTGCCGAGAGCCCGGGTTCAATCCCTGGTCGGGGAACTAAAATCCTACAAGCTGTGTGGCATGGCCAAAAAAAAAAAAAAAAAATTAAATGCAAAGTTACCAGAACTATGTAAAGAGTGGAAGTAATTCTTTAAAACTGAGTTATATGGTATGTTCTTTTGGGGGGAGTATGATTTTAAAAATACTACTGGACCCAGTGGGAATGCTGTGGTAAGTATTTTTCCCCACTAAAGTGAAATCCCAGACGCTACTGGCAATAGTCAAGAAATTTATTAGACTTAATATTTGAAATTTCCTGTGATTTATTCTGAATCCCTTTCTCCTTCCTGTTACTACAAATAACATTTTTATTTAGTAGTATTATCTTGTGTTCCATGAAATCTTTAGCACTGAATTCACTCCACATCTGTGTCTTTCACTGTGGTTTAAATACATTTAAAATTATATTTCGTTTTCATTGTCTGGGTAGTATTCATGACTTTCAGACATTCTGATTTCTTGATCATCTATTCTAGAATTTGATTCAGTGCCCGTATGAAATTTCAGACTGCTCTCTTACTTTTGCCCTCTGGATCGTTCACAGAGGTGCAGAGAATTTTATTCAGTTTTTAGTAGTAAATCATATGTTAAAACAGATCTTTTTGCTTAAAGGCTCTCATTTTATTATCATTATTTATTTTGGTGTTCAGACTTATAGTTAGCAAATATTATTTGGGTCTAGAGCAGTAGTTCTCCAATGGGGGCGGTTTTGTTCTCCAGGGGGGATATATTTGGTAACGTTTGGAGACACTGTCAGGTGGGGGATGTTGCTGGCATCCAGAAGGTAGAGGCCAGGGTGGCTTCTAAGCGTCCTAGAATGAAGAGGGCAGCCCCCCATGACAAAGAATTGTTGAATCCCAAATGGCAATAGTGCTCAGGTGGAGAAACCTTGGACTAGAGTCCAGGGGAAGATGTGTACAAAATATAAAGCAAGCAGAAATGGTTTTATGGAAACTCTCCTCTGTGTTAGTTGTCTTTTTCCTCTGGGATTTTATTAAGCATCATTTTTGATTCATGGACCAGGTAACGATGACTTCGAAGTACTTGTGAGGTCCCAAAGAACCATTTCTCACCTACAAAATTTTAGTTATGTTCAGTAGAGCTTTGAGGTTGAATATATTATATTATATTTCAAATCACTATGCTATTATGATCCCATTTCCAAAAATCAGAGTTCAGTATCTTATATTTGCCTCTGAAAACACAGCAGTGCTGAGTCAGAGGGAGACGACTTGGAGGATTTCCATTACACATGTTCAGAAGGTGATCTTCATGAAGTGAAACTGACGGAAGCAGTGGAAGGAGCAGGCAGGCTTTTGACAGTGGTTGCTTGACAGTTTGACAGTTTTAAGGTCATTTAAAATAATGTTCCATGTGATTTTTTTCCTTCATTTTGTTGGTATAGTGTATCATATTGACTGATTTGTGGATGTTGAACCATCCTTGCATCCCTGGAGTAAATCATCATGTGTGTTCCTTTTAATGTATTGTTGAATTCAGTTTGCTAGTATTTTTTTTGAGGATTTTTTGCATTTATGTTCATCAGGGATATTGGTGTGTAATTTTCTTGTGGCATCCTTGTCTGGTTTTGGTATCAGGGTACTACTGGCCTTAATGAATTTGAGAGTTCCCTCCTCTTTTATTTTTTAGAAGTGTTTGAGAGGGACTGGTATTAATTCTTTGAAGAATTGGTTTGGTAGAATTCACCAGTGAAGCTGTCTGGTCCTGAACTTTTGTTTGTTAGGAGATTTCAGTCTCCTTAGTAGTCATTGGTCTGTTCAGATTTTCTTTTTCATCATGATTTAGTCTTGGTAGGTTGTATGTTTTTAGGAATTAATCCATTTCTTCTAGGCTGTCTAATTTGTTGGCATATACTTGTTCATAGTAGCCTCTTATTATCCTTTGTATGTCTATGGTATCAGCTGCAACATCTCCTCTTTCATTTCTGATTTTGAGTTCTCTCTTTTTTGCTTGGTGAATCTAGCTAAAGGTTTGTCAGTTTTGTTTATCTTTTCAAAAAATCATCCGTTAGTTTTATTGATCTTTCCTATTGTCTTTTTAGTCTCTATTTCATTCATTTCTATTCTAATCTTTGTTATTTCCTTCCTTCTACAAACTTTTGTTTGATCTTTTTCTAGTTCCTTGAGGTGTAAAGTTAGGTTGTTTATTTGAGATTTATCCTATTTATTGAGGTAAACATTGCTATGAACTCTCTTAGAACTGCTTTCACTGCATCCCACAAATTTTGGTATATTACATTTCCATTTTTATTTGTCTCAAGGTATTTTTTGATTTCTTCTTTGACCCATTGGTGGTTCAGTAACATGTTGTTTAACCTCTATGTATTTGTGAATTTTACAGTTTTCTCTGTGTAATTAATTTCTAGTTTCATACCATTGTGGTCAGAAAAGGAGCTTGATATGATTTCAGTTGTCTTAAACTTACTGAGACTCGTATTGTGGCCTAACACATGATCTATCATGGAAAATGCTCCATGTGCACCTGAGAAGATTGTGTACTATGTTATTTTTGGATGGAATGTTCTGTAAATATCTGTTAAGTCCATCTGGCCTAACATGTCATTTAAGGCCAATGTTTCCTTATTGATTTTCTATCTGTAGGATCTATCCATTGATGTAAGTGGGGTATTGAAGTTCCCCTCTATTATCGTATTGCTCTCTGTTTCTTCCTTTAGTTCTGTTAATATTTGCCTTATTGTTTAGGTGCTCCTATTTTGGGTGCATTAATATTTACAAATGTTATATCCTCTTGTTGGAGACCTTTTTAAGATTATGTAATGCCCTTTTTTGTCTCTTATTACAGTCTTTGTTTTAAAGTCTATTTTATCTGATATAAGTATAGCTACTCCAGCTTTCTTTTGGTTTCTTTTGGTTTGCATGGAATATCTTTTCCCATCCCTTTACTTTCAGTCTGTGTGTGTCCTTACACTTAAGTGAGTCTTTTGTGGGCAGCATATAGATGGGTCTTACTTTTTGATCTATTCAGCCACTCTGTGAATTTGGTCTATTCGCATTTAAAGTAATTATTGATAGGTATGTACTTATTTCCATTTTGTTGATTGTTTTCTGATTGTTTTTATAGTTCCTTTCTTCTGCTCTCTTCCTTTATGGTTTGATGACTTCCTTTAGTGGTATGATTATATTCCTTTCTCTTTATCTTTTTTGTATTTACTATAAGTTTTTGCTTTGTGGTTACCATGAGGCTTACATATAACAACTTATATCTATAACAGTCTGTTTTACGTTGATAACAACTTAAGTTTGATTCCATTGTAAAGCTCAACATTATACTATCCCCTGCCACGTTTTAGGTTTTTGGTGTCATATTTTACATCTTTTTATATTGTGTATTCCATAACTAATTATTGTAATCATAGTTATTTTTATTACTTTTTTCTTTTAATCTTTATACCAGCTTTATAAGTGATTAATATACTACCTTTACTATATATTTACCTTTCCAGTGAGATTTATTCTTTCATATGTGTTGTTACTAATTAGTGCCCTTTCTTTTCGGCTTAAAGAAGTCCCTTTAACATTTCTTGTAAGGCCAGTTTAGTGGTGATGAACTCCTTTAGCTTTTGTTTGTCTGGAAAACTCTTTATTATTCCTTCAATTCTGAATGGTAATTTTGCTGGGTAGAGTATTCTTGGTTGGATTTTTTCCTTTTACTACTTTGAATATATCATGCCACTCCTTTCTGGCCTGCAAAATTTCTGCTGAAAATCTCCTGATGGTCTTATGGGGGTTCCTTTGTATATAACAAGTTATTTTTCTCTTGCTGTTTTTAAGATTTTCTCCTTGTCTTTCACTTTTGACATTTTAATTATAATGTGTCTTAGTGTGGGTCTCTTTGGGTTCATCATTTTTGGAATTCTCTGGACTTCCTGGATCTGGATGTCTCTTTCCTTTCTCAGCTATATAGTTTTCAGCTATTATTTATTCAAATAAGATTTCTTCTCCTTTCTCTCTCTCTTCTTCTGGGAGCCCTATAATGTGAATGTTAGTTCATTTGATGTTGTCCCGTAAGTCCCTTAAATTATCTTCACTTTTTTTCCATTCTTTTTCTTTATTCCTGCTCTGATCAGGTGAATTCCACTGCCCTGCCTTTGAGTTGACTGATCCTTTCTTCTGCTTCATCTGGTCTGCTGTTGAACCCCTCTAGTGTGTTTATCAGTTCAGTTATTGTATTGTACAGCTCTGTGACTTCTATTTGGTACTTTCTTATATTTTTCATCTCTTTGTTGAAGGTCTCACTGTGTTCATTCATTCTTCTCCTCAGTTTGGTGAGCATTTTTATGACCATTACTGAACTCCTTCTCAGCTAAATTACTTATCTATGTTTAATTAAGGTTTTTTCCTGAGGTTTTATCTTGTTCCTTCATTGGGAACATATTCCTCAGTTTCTTCATTTTACTTGACTCTCTGTGTTGGTTTCTATACAGTAGATGAAACAACCACCTCACTCAGTTTTGAAAGAGTAGCCTTGTACAGAGGATGAACCTTATTGTTTGGCCCTGCCCTAGCTCTTAGTTGACTCTCAAATCTTTGCGATTGTCCAAGCAGCCTATTATATTTTTAATGGCTCCCAGTAGTTGAGGATGAGCCAAGACCTGTCAGTGTCCCAAAGGGGAGGATCTCATCACCTAGATTGAGGCTGCTTGGAAGCCAGACCCTCAGGCAGCAGCTTTTAGAGCTTTACAAATATATACAGTCCTGTGGGACTGCAAGTGTAAGCTCTGCTGGCCAACAGAGCCAGGCAGTCTGAAGGTGTCCCCCTTGGTGGCAGCTGCAAAAATCGGGGCTCCAGCTGAGTGTATAAGCTCTTTTCAGAAAGATTCTGAGGAGCTGGAGCAAGGCAGAGAGAGAGAGCACCAAGATGGCATTCACAGCCTATGTTCCTTGAGAGCAGCTCTGTTTGGCAATACATGTGTGCCAAACCTGAGGCCTGCCCCTCAGGCCGAAGCACTAGGACAAGCAAAGAGGCCTCCTTTGCAGAAAGACTGGGGGATGTTCCTCAGTCTGTTGTCTGTGCAGTGTCCTGTAGATGTTAGCCTGCCAGGAAACATCTCTCTGATTGCCACAGTCCCATGGGACTCAGGAATGCAAGCCCCACCAGCCACCAGAGCCAGGGGATCAAGGGATCAAGGGGTATGCTGTGGGTGGCAAATACAAAAACCAGGGCACCCACCAGATGCATGTAAATTTCCCCTTCAGGAGACACTGGCACTTTGGAGTGTGGCAGAAGGTAGGTGCGACGATAGCACCCACCCTATGAGTTCTCTGGGAAAGATTATAGTCAGCCCCTAGATGCGTGTTTAATTAGAAGTCTGCCCCTCAGGCTGCAGTCATGATGATCAGCTAACAGACCTCCTTCACGGAAAGACTGAGCTTCTGGGTCTGTTGCCTCTTGTTGTGTCCTGGGGTGGTAGCTGTTTAAGAACTCTTTCTCCATTGGTTACAGTCCTGTGGGACCCACAAGCATAAGCCCTACTGGCCACCAGAGCCATGCACTATAGAGGTGTCTCTTGGCAGCATTTGCAAAAATTGGGGTACCAGACAAGGCTATGAGCTCCTTTCTGGGTAACACCAATTGTTACAGTCCCATGGGACCAGGAATGCAAGCTCCACTGGCTGCCAGAGCCAGGCAATCAGGAGGTGTCCCCTGGCTAAAAGCCATAAAAAGTGACGGTTCCAGACGAGTGTAAAAGCTGTCTTCCAGGAAATACTGGTGCTCTGGAGCACAGCAAAGGGAGAGCATGAAGATAGTACCTGCTAGTCTTCCTTCCCAGAGAGTGTTCCAGCAGGCTTCTAGATGTGTGTGTTAAATTAGATGCCTGCCCCTGAGGCCAGCACTTTTCTATCAGCAGGTGAGCTGCTTTACTACTTAAGTCTGAGTGCAATTGGCCGCCTTTGAACTGGGCCCTGGGGTGGGTGAATCTGAGCATGTGGACCCTTGAAGAGCTGTTTATCAGATTGCTATAGTCTTGTGGGCCTCGGGACTTGAACCCTGTTGATTTTCAAAGTCAAATGTTTTGGGGGCTCATCTCTCAAGTGCATGTCTTAAAAACTGGGGAGCCCGATGTGGGGTTTGAATCTTTCCCTCCTCAGGGAGAAGATTCAGGTTTTGACTTTCTTCCTGGTTGCAGATTACTGCATTGGGGGACGGGTTTATGGCAAGATTGTGTTCCAGCTTCTCCTATCTGCTTCAATGTTGTTTTCTTCTCATTTGCCCAATATGTAGTCGTCACTCGGCCAGCCTTTAGGTTTTATTTAAGAGGAAATTGTTCCATATATAGCTGTAAACTCAGTGTGTCCATGGGAGGAGGTGAGTTCAGTATCTTCCTATGTTGTCATCTTGAACTGGAAACAATCTATCAAATGGTTTTTATATCATATCAAAAATCATATGATCATCTCAATAGACACAGAAAAGATATTTGACAAAATTCAGCATCCATTTATGATAAAAATTCTCAACAGAGAAGGTATAGTGAGGATGTACCTCAACATAATAAAGCCTTATATGACAAGCCTACAGCAAACATACTCAGTGGTGAGAAGCTCAAAGCATTTCCTCTAAGATCAGTAACAAGATAAGGACCCACACTCTCACTACTTTTACTAAACATAGTATTGGAAGTCCCAGCCAGAGCAATTAGGCAAGAAAAATAAATTTAAAATATCCATATTGGAAAGGAAGAAGTAAAACTATCACTATTTGCAGATGACATGATATTATATATAGAAAACCCTAACTACTCCATCCAAAAACTGTTAAACAAAATCAATACACAAAAATCTGTTGCATTTCTATATGCTAATAATGAACTATCAGAAAGAGAAATTAAGAAAATCCAGTTTATGGTTGCATCAAAAAGAATAAAATGCCTAGGAATAAATTTAACCAAGGAGCTAATAAAAAACCTATATGTTGAAAACTGTAAGGCGTTAATGAAAGCAATTGAAGAAGACACAAATAAATGGAAAGATAGTCCCTATTCATCAATTGGAAGAATTAATATTATTAAAATGCCTGTATTACCCAAAGCAATATACAGATTCAGTGCAGTCCCTATCAAAGTTCCAATGACATTGTTCACAGAAGTAGGATGAACAATCCTAAAATACGTATGGAACCACAAAAGACCCTAAATAGCCAAAGCAATCTTGAGAAAGAACAAAGCTGAAGGCATCATGCTCCCTGATTTCAAACTATATTACAAAGCTATAGTAATTTAAATGGTATGGTATTGGCATTAAAAACAGACACACAGATCAGTGGAACAGAAGAGAGAGACCAGAAATAAACCCATACATATAGGCCAACTGATTTACAACAAAGGAGCCAAAAATATACGATGGGGAAATGTGTCTTCAATAAACGGTGTTGGGAAAATTGGATATCCACACGCAAAAGAATGAAACTGGACCACTATCTTACACCATACTACACAAAAATTAATTCAAAATGGATTAAAGACTTGAATGTAAACCATAAAGCTCCTAGAAGAAAAAATAGGTGGTAAGCTCCTTGACGTAGGTCTTAGTGATGATCTTTTAATCTGACATGAAAAGCAACAGAAGCAAAAATAAACAAGTGGGACTACATCAAACTAAAAAAGCTTCTGCACAGCAAAGGAAACCATCAACAAAATGAAAAGGCAACCTACTGGATGGTAGAAAATATTTGCAAATCATATATCTGATAAGGGGCTAATATCCAAAATATATAAAGAACTCATACAGCTCAATAGCATAAAAACAAACAATCTGATTCAAAAATGGACAGAAGATCTGAATAAACATTTTTCCAAAGAAGACATATAGATGACCAATGGGTGCATGAAAAGATGCTCAGCATCATTAATCATCAGGGAAATGCAAATCAAAACCACAATGAGATATCACCTCAGGCTTGTTAGAATGGCTGTCATCAAAAAGACAGGAAATACGGCTTCCCTGGTGGCGCAGTGGTTGAGAGTCTGCCTGCCGATGCAGGGGACACGGGTTCGTGCCCCGGTCTGGGAAGATCCCACATGCCTCAGAGCAGCTGGGCCCGTGAGCCATGGCCGCTGAGCCTGCGCATCCGGAGCCTGTGCTCCACAACGGGAGAGGCCACAACAGTGAGAGGCCCGCGTACTGCAAAAAAACAAAAAAAAGACAGGAAATAAATGTTGGCAAGGATGTGGAAACAAAGGAACCGTTGTGCACTGTTAGTGGGAATGTAAATTGGTGCAGCTACTATGGAAAACAATATGAAAGTTCTTCAAAAAATTCTAAGTAGGACTAACATATGATCCAGCAATTCTACTTCTGGGTGTCTATCCAAAGAAAGCAAAAACACTAACTCATAAAGATATATGTACCCCCATGTTCAATGAAGCATTATTTACAATAGCCAAGATATAAAATCAACCTAAGTATCCACTGATGGATGATGGTATAAAGAAATTGTGGTATGTGTGTGTGTGTGTGTGTGTGTGTGTGTGTATATATATATATATATATATATATATATATATATATATTTGCAACAAATGGACCTTGAGGATATTATGCTAAGTGAAGTAAGTCAGACAGAGAAAGACAAATACCTTATGAGCTGTCTTTTATGTGGAATCTTAAAAACAAACAAACAACAAACAAACAAAATCCAAAGCAAAAAAACAGGGAACTGATTGGTAGTTGCCAGGGGCAGTGGGAGAAATGGGTGAACTGTTTTTTGTTTGTTTTAATTTAAACAAAATGAATAAAAAATAAATAAGGTAAAACAGTGTTTCCACTTCAGGCTTTTTATAGTGAATGGCAACTCAGCTGAGGAATCTTTGAAGGTTTGTCCAATACTTCTCGAATTCAAAAAACATATAACTGTACCATGAGTTCGACTATTCTATCAATTCCCCAAATGTGTTCCATAGCATGCTAATTTTACTGGGTGCCAAAGGGTACATTACAGAATGATTGGGAAATATGGATTCAACAAAGCTAAACAGGTGTCTTTACTATAGAATCTTTAATTTGTTAATATAGAGTTTAAAGCTTTAGGAGGAGAATAAAATATGCAGTAGCATTTCTCAAGTTTATTTGTGAAACCCTTTTTTCCTCAGTAAATCTCTTGAAACTGCTATTCTGGGAAAAACAACTTGGGATACTCCTGGTTATCCTCTGGATCACATCAGAGTTTGTGAGAACTGAGTAATGTGTTGTGTAATTCCAGTGTAACGCTCCAAATTTTAACTTGCTGGTATTAACATTATGTGTGAGTTTGAAAGAGTGTATTCCAGTTGAAACAATCTTTTGTAAACTTGCTAATTTACTTATTGACCTTGGTGGGAGATGAGAGATGAGGTAGGTTGACACCTCTTGGCTCAAATTCTTGACAAAAACCTTTTTATTCACCCTGAAGGTAGACTTTGGAGACGTTTTCATTAGTTACTAAACCTGTAAATGCTGGTTTACAGGACCAGCTGGTTGACAAGAACCTGCTTCTCTATTTACAGGCGACTGATAGCGCCCAATGAAGAGGAAGAAGAAGGCGTGAACTGTAAGACTGGCCCTAAGCCAGTCCGATTTTTGGGGCCTTCCACCAGCACCCAAATTAAAGTCAAGAACTCGGCTTCCGTCAGGGTGCCTCCGGCCAGTGCCCCGCAGCCCTGGTCCCGGGCATCCGTGAACCCGGCTGCAGGAGAAAGGGCAGCTCAGCGCTCTGCACCGTCGAAAGCCCCATCCTCGGTGGGCACAGGCCTGCCCGGGCATCCCCAGGCTGCCCACGGGACCGGGAGTGCTGAGAACGGGGCCACGCACCCACCTCCAGCTAAGGTTCTGCTCTCCGACAAAAAGGCCACCCCGCACCGAGTGATAAAACTGAAGCGGACTCCCTTGTGCGCTGCGGGGCCTTCCTCGCCCGCCTGCACCGCGGCCAGGCCGGCTGGGCCGCCAGAGCCGACCCCCGACGCCCCCAGCGCCCTGGGCGCGCGGACTGAGAACGGGTAGGGCGAGACCGATTGATGGAAACGGGGACTCAGGGTGTCCCGTTTGCCTCTCCGAGCTTACAACCCGTTTAATACAACTAAGCGGCACTCTTTCCCGATGCAGTTGGGATGAAAACTTGTTTCTTTCTATTTAGGGTGAATTGTGTGAAGTAGGAATGGAGGAGGGAGACTGTAAGTGGTTGGGCCTATATTTACTTCTCATTTTCCCAACGTTTAAATTATTTGTCTAGGGATGGTTTTAATTTCAGGTTTTTTAATGTGTGTGGGCTTTTTTTTTTTTTTAAATGTTTAATTGGTATTAAGGCAACAAAACAGTAGAGCAAAATCATCCTTAGCAAGTACACTTTGTTGCTGGAATAATTATAGATTTTAGGCACTTATTTAATGTTACTCATTGCAGCCCAGGGACAGGAGCGAGGTTTGGGCTTAGCTTTCAGTCTGGTGAAATAGGGAGGGTGATATTAGTGCTTCCCTGTGTTATGTCCCAGATGGGGGGAGATTTGAGAGAAAATGTAGATCAAGGTGAACTCCCTGCAGGGCACTCTCAGTCTCAAAAGGTAGCATGAAAAGAAATGATGGGGAGGGGGAAAAAAAAGACAATAATTTGAGATCACACTTTGACTCTCACTTAATGGAACAATTTTCTTTCCTAGATTGGCTTTTCTTACTCTTTTCCGTTAGCAGATTTATTTATACCTTGCAAGAAGATTTCTTGGAATAAGAACTATATAACATGTCATGGAGTGAATTGTTAAAATATTTTACTTTTCATCTGAGTAGTGAAGTTTTCATTAGTTTTGAAAAGTTTTGAAAGTACTTTGAAGAGAAAAGTTTAACTTTTTAACTAAAGTTAATATTTTTTTCAGAAATGACCATTAAAGAGTTATTCTGATTATGCAATATGATTTTTTAATGCATAAAATTTCCACATAACTTGAATTTAATATTTTAAAACAGTATTTTGATTAATCTTCTATTTTTTCACAACTATTCAGTTGTATGTGTTTACACGTACATGTTATGTTTTATAACTGGATCACATATTTCTGTCTTCAGTGAGCAGTATGCCATCAGTGTGTTAAAAATAAGTTCATAAAGCAGGGTACTTTTTACTCAGTGCTTATCATTGATTGTACTTTTACTGGTTTAAAAGAGTTAAGTAAATATACTCAAAACATTACTTTTTACAAAATAAAAAAAAAACCTTTCTGTAAAAAGTGACATTTTTCTGTGACTGTACTTATTTTTAAGCCTTGGAGCCCTTTAGTAGTTTGAAAACTTGTTCATTTATATAGGTTATCTATTTCAGCTCACAAAATTGCTTTCTTGTCTAGTTAATGTATGAAATCGTAAACTGATTTTGGACAGCTATCCAAATACCAGCAGCCTTTTTAAAATAAGTGGTTTATTTGGCTAGAAAAAGTGAATATTTAAAACTAAAGATTCATGAATGATACTCCCCTGGGGAATATATAAAATATTCAGTCACCTTGAAAAATACTATTACATAGAATCCAGGTCTTCTGAAAATTAAAGATCATAGTGAGTTTTGAGAACTTCCATTTAGGGTATTATTGGTATGGCTTGACCTACAACATTTTGAATTGCTGATTCATGGAAAAAAATTTTATACTAATAGACGTGTATTTTACATATAACAAACATTTGTCTGGAAAGGAAACATGTTGAAGGTTAATCATGGTTGATTCAGTCAACAGCCTGCATTTCTTTGCATCAAGTAGTTTAAGGGACGTCTATTGAGCGCATTTGGCTTTTATAAGAGGAGAGTTTTTGGAATAACTATTGGGCCATGTTTCAGCTGAGGTGGAAAGGGACAGGCCATCCCTTATAGGTATCAGGAGTCAAAATCAATTTCAGAATGCTCCAGTAACTTGAACATTACTTTATTTGGGTGTGGTTCCCTGGGGATTAGGTTCATTTCGCATGAAGACACATTTTTCCTAATACCAGACTCTGTAAACATAAGAGTTGATAACTCATCATAACCCATTGGTCTTCCTGGAAAATAAAAATTTTTTTAAAGGAAAGCATGCTTTATAAACAGTGATTCAGTGTCATTACTTTGGAAAAGTAGGTTTGTGCAGTTGTTGGATCAGAGGACGCAACAGAAATTCTGAATGGTATGTAGAGTATTTAGGTATTGCTCATATTAAAAAAGATAATTGACTATGCCCTTCCAGGCAATCTGTGTTGAAAACTGGTTTGCCCTGATTACACCTGGTTAATTATAAGGTGGAGAGGCTAAGGCTGGCAGTAGGAATCTACTGAAGGATTTGTTTCATTTGTATTTTTAAATAAGTTTTTGTTTCAATATTGCTATATGTTAGTTTATGAAGTATTTTCATATATTTTATTTCACTGTGTTCAGTTTGCTTTTTAGTTTCAGAACAACATAATGAAGGTAGTCTTTTCCAGTCCTTTAGAGATCGAGAAAATGAGGTTCAGTAATGTAAAGGCTGTACAGTAATGACCGCCCCTCCACACACACATTTTGGCCACGTAATCTAATTTCAGAGAATGCCACAGCAGCACTGATCAAAGGAAAAGCCAGACAGAGGAAGTAGATGTCAAATTGTGGACTTGTTTAATATTTAAAGTTTTTGAACAGGAAAGTATTACGGTGTTAGATCACATGTCTGACTTCTACTAGAGAGTGACTGCCACCTCTGTACTTGCAATGCCTGGTACACAGTAGGCCTCCGGTAAATTGCTGACAGGGCAACGACCCCTCCCCCAATTATTTTATAAACTGCATCTGGTAGCGGTCTTTGGGGGTGCAGAAACTGATTTCCGACCTTGCAAAATTTATCCTGTCAGAACAAAGGAGATGCTGGCGGAAATCCCTTAATTTGGTGATTGTTGCTAATGACCACAATTACCGTTAGTAATGACCGTAACAGTTATATCACTTGTCAAGTTGTTAAAAGTAATTTAGAGACATGGCTCATGAGACCCCAGAGAGGTCAGACAGATACTGTCTGACTTTTGAGAAAGGAAAAGAGCAGTCTGGCCCCTCTCCTCCTGCTTTATTGCGCCTGCTAGACTTGCTGATGCAATTTCTTTTTCATTCACAGACTGAATCCTATTGCTTGCTTAGGGAGCGCTAACATTGAAAAAGTTGTTGATTCACTTCCCAATCTATGGTTAAATACAGTGTAATTATTATCAACTATACTTTGATTTGTAAAGAAGGGATTAATGTACAAGCATATTTGGCTTTTCCTGAGAAATTGTTCATAGAATAATTTTTATTTAAATAGCATTTTGAATGTGCACAAAAACTTGTGGTAGTAAATTGTTCAGTAAAGGGAAAAATGCTAACATTTATATGAATATGAGGTGCCTTATAAAGGTTTGCCTTATTTATACCTGTCATCCCTTTGAACAGCTTTAATCTACGTTTGGTAGGATGTTGGTTAGAAACTAAGTAGAAAATATGAACTTAATAAAATGAAGGGAAAGAGCTTTTACTATAGCAAATGAAAAATATTTTTAAATGATTTACATACGTGTATTCCTAAGTTAACCAGGAACTTTTTAATTATGGAAAATGCTGTCATTTTCCCATATGCTGAAACTCTCCCTTGGAAACTGTCAACAAGTTGCTGAATTCCTCAGCCAGTGAGGAGTGGATGAGTGGTTCTTTGTCGAGGGCTGCAGTTTTCACTCAGATGAAATCAAATGCAGGATTTCAAGCATGTAGTACAGCCAGAAAAGGAAACATCATGAATAACTAACAGAAAAAAAAAGATTGGTTTCCAGCTGTTTTCAGAATTTCATATCCACGGAATTTGGTTGGTGGAGCAGCCAAAGAACCGTTTTCACTTATAGTCCTGTCAACCTCATGAGCTACACATGGTTTATATTGTTACAGAAAAGCTACTTTTTTTTGTTCACATGTGTTGCCTCAGACAGCCCGTACACATTTCATATCTGCTGGCTAGACACTTCCTGATGTATAAGCTGTGGCTAAGACAAACACAATTTTAAGTAACTGTCAATCAATATTCTGTCCTACTTGTTTATTTAACAACTTTTCATTTTATAATGTTGCTTCTCATACTTTCCTTTCTTTTACCCTAAAACCTTCATTACCTTAGTAAAATTGTGCTCAGCTACAGGAACGAATCTGAGGGCCTGGAGCTTAGAAGAGAAACTTGTTTTAAACAGCACTTTATGGAAACAAAGAGATTGGAAAAAGTTGGAAAGGTCTGCTAAAGTTGGAAAAAGACAAATATTGCTTCCTTCTGCCAAGATTTCTTAAAAATTTGGACATTCTGCTTTAATAGCAGCTCTTTCAAGAACTTATGTCCTAATTTCTTGGTTTGGAAGATGTGGAAACCCAGCTTCTATGTAGGTGACATGAATAGACCAAGGACATCAGAAGTTGTACATTTAGACTCCAGCTGTGGGGCAGACAGTCTGGATTTGATGACATAGGCTGAACCAACCAGGAACCCAGCGTGGCTGGAGGAACAAGGCACAATGTCTCTGCTCATCCACCGTTTCTGTTTTCTTTCTCCAAAGCCCGTGGACCCTCCAGATGAGGGTTTTTCAACTGTGACACTACTGACATTTTGGACTGGATAATTCTTTATTGAGGACGACTGTACTGTGTACTGTAGGATATTGAGCAGCATCCCTGCCCCAGTTGTGACAATCAAAATGTCTCCAGACTTTTCCAAATGTCTCCTGGGGTTGGGGGGTGGACACAAAATCGATTACCCCCAGTTGAGAACCATTGCATTAGCTGGGTGACTTAACCTGAGCAAAATACTGGTAACTATTTCTCCTAATTGGGGGGTGTGGATGAGTAAGAGAACATTAGAGTTGTCAATCACAAGCAGGAGTGGACCCCTGGGAATTGAGGGGGAGGATGATACTAAAGGAAGGATGTCTCAGGCCTGCCAATTAAAGAATTTGATCCTGTTAGCTCTCACTTACATTTCTGGTTTTGGTATAATATTAGAAACATTTTTGTTTGCTGTTCTAACCAAGCAGCTATCTAATAAAAACTAAGATGTACCCTTCTAAGCCCTTTATATGTTAACTTATTTAATACAGCAACCCTATAATGTAGGTATATTATTATTATCCCCATTTTTCAGATGGAGAAACTGAAGCACAGAGGGGTTTGGTAAGCTGCCTTGCATCTAGTACGAGGCAAGGGCAGGATTCATGTGTATGTCATCTTACTCAAGTCCAGGCCTTTAAGCACTATTCTAGGCCCCTTCTTATAGGAGCTTGACATTCCTCCCAGATATGAGCTAGCCAGAACTTAGAAAATCTGTGTGCCTCATAGCTATTTATCAAATACTGTTTATTTGTTTTAGATTTATTTATCAAATACTGTTCTAGTGCTTTCTAAGGGTATGCCAGGTATCAACTCTTTGCCTCTTGGTTCCAAATCTACTCTTCACTGCCCTGCTGTGACCCTGGAGCTGGACCCCCTAAGCACTTCCCTTTAGCCAGCTGGCTTTGTCACTGGAGGGACACTGCAGCAGGAGGGGGCTTTTTCCTGGTTCCATGAGTGTCCCTGTGTTCTTGCTCCTGCAACGAGTGCTTGGTTGGGATATGGGAACCCCAATGGGCCCAAGTTTCAGCAGCAGCCGCTTCCCGTCCCGTGAGTCTCCTGGCTGGCTCCCCAGATAATTCAACAACACTCCTGCAGGAAGCTTCCTGGCAAGTTTTGCTGGTGCCCCAGCAGGATTCCCAGTGGGTTCCGTGGCACCCCTGCAGGTGGCCCCCTGGTGAGTCGGCCAGCTCCTCCGGGGAAAGCTCCTCCGTTCTCCAGTGCCCTGGGGGGCGGGGCTTCTCCCTTGCCAGTACTTCAGTGGGCTTCTTGGTCTCTACTGGGGCCACAGGGACACCTTCCCTCGCAAGGTCAGAGTCTCAGCCTTGGGGGCAGGGGTGGGTGGGGCACGGAGTTCTCCCAAACTTGTTCTTTCCTCTGTTCTTTCCTAAGCTCTAGTAATAGCCATCCCAGTACCTGCTATTCCTGTTTTCTTGAGAAGCTAATCCCCTTACTAATAATTACTTCATATATACATACATGTCTCTCTATAGTAAGCTTCCCCATATAAATTTATAATGTGTCTCCACTCACATTACTCTGTGGTTGCTGTCTCCCTACAAAGTACCAGGCATTATTCCAAGTGCTTTGCAAAGATTAAGTTATTCAATCCTTGTAACAATCCTTCCAGGTAGGTATGGTTATTTGTCCCATTTACCCATGGAGAAACGGAGGTATTGAGATGTTTAGAAACGCGTTTACACAGCCAGCAGGTGGTGAGGCCCAATGTGAATCCAGGCAGTCTGCACCAGGGTCGGAACTTTAGCTGCTGCTCTCTTCCCACCTTCTCTAGAATTGACGTACTGGATTATTTTGCACGAGCCACTTAGAGTCCAGAATTTTCTAGGGGTATTAGAGAAATACTAGGGGTCATTCTTTCATAGCTGCTCTCTCTTCCTTGTATTTACTGAGTACCTACTGTGTGTCAGGCATTAGCAGAGGGGTAATGACATTATTGGCCAGCTTGATGACAGTAATTTACAAAAAGTGTGTGTTCTCTCAAAAGGCTAGGAATAGGTAAATCTAACTCAAACTTAATTAAAAAAAATAGAATAGTTGTCTGGTTTTGACAGGAAGTGCTTTTTTTTTTTTTGAACCTGAAAACGAATTTATTTTTTTTTATTGGCAAAACAAATTTTTTTTTTATACAGCAGGTTCTTATTAGTTACCTATTTTATACGTATTAGTGTATATATATCAATCCCAATCTCCCAATTCATCACACCACCACCACCCTCCCCCACCACTTTGCCCCCTTGGTGTCCACACGTTTCTTCTCTACATCTGTGTCTCAATTTCTGCCCTGCAAACTGGTTCATCGGTACCATTTTTCTAGGTTCCCCACATATGCGTTAATATACAATATTTGTTTTTCTCTTTCTGACTTACTTCACTCTGTATGACAGTCTAGATCCATCCACGTCTCAACGAATGACCCAATTTCGTTCCTTTTTATAGCTGAGTAATATTCCATTGTATATACGTACCACATCTTCTTCATCCATTTGTCTGTCGATGGACACTTAGGTTGCTTCCATGACCTGGCTATTGTAAATAGTGCTGCAATGAACATTGGGGTGCATGTGTCTTTTTGAATTATGGTTTTCCCTGGGTATATGCTCAGTAGTGGGATTGCTGGATCATATGGTAATTCTATTTTTAGATTTTTAAGGAACCTCCACATTGTTCTCCGTAGTGCCTATATCAGTTTACATTCCCACCTACAGTGCAAGAGGGTTCCCTTTTCTCCACACCCTCTCCAGCATTTGTTGTCTGTAGATTTTCTGTTGATGCCCATTCTAACTGCTGTGAGGTGATACCTCATTGTAGTTTTGATTTGCATTTCTCTAATAATTAGTGACATTGAGCAGCTTTTCTTTTGCTTCTTGGCCATCTGTATGTCTTCTCTGGAGAAATGTCTATTTAGGTCTTCTGCCATTTTTGGATTGGGTTCTTTGCTTTTTTAATATTGAGTTGAATGAGCTGTTTATATATTTTGGAGATTAATCCTTTGTCTGTTGATTCGTTTGCAAATACTTTCTCCCATTCTGAGGGTTGTCTTTTCATCTTGTTTGTAATTTCCTTTGCTTTGCAAAAGCTTTTAAGTTTCACTAGGTCCCATTTGTTTATTTTTGTTTTTATTTCCATGACTCTGGGAGGTGGATCCAAAAAGATCTTGCTGTGATTTATGTCAAAGAGTGTTCTTCCTATGTTTTCCTCTAAGAGATTTATAGTGTCTGGTCTTACATTTAGGTCTCTAATCCATTTTTTTTTTTTTCCTTTTGCTGTACGCGGGCCTCTCACTGTTGTGGCCTCTCCCGTTGCGGAGCACAGGCTCCGGACGTGCAGGCTCAACGGCCATGGCTCACGGGCCCAGCCGCTCCGTGTCGCGGCATGTGGGATCTTCCCAGACCGGGGCACGAACCCGCGTCCCCTGCATCGGCAGGCGGACTCTCAACCACTGCGCCACCAGGGAAGCCCTCTAATCCATTTTGAGTTTATTTTTGTGTAAGGTGTTAGGGAGTGTTCTAATTTCATTCTTTTACATGTAGCTGTCCAGTTTTCCCAGCACCACTTTTTGTAGAGACTGTCTTTTCTTCATTGTATATCCTTGCCTCCTTTGTCAGAAATGAGTTGACCATAGGTGCGTGGGCTTATCTCTGGGCTTTCTATCCTGTTCCATTGATCTATATTTCTGTTTTTGTGCCAGTACCATATTGTCTTGATGACTGTAGCTTTGTAGTATAGTCTGAAGTCAGGGAGTCTTATTCCTCCAGCTCCATTTTTTTCCCTCAAGACTGCTTTGGCTATTTGAAAGGGTCTTTTGTGTCTCCATACAAATTTTAAGATTTTTTTGTTCTGGTTCTGTAAAAAATGCCATTGGTAATTTGATAGGGATTGCCTTGAATCTGTAGACTGCTTTGGGTAGTATAGTCATTTTCACAATATTGACTCTTCCAATCCAAGAACATGGTATATCTCTCCATCTGTTGGTATCATCTTTCATTTCTTTCATCAGTGTCTTATACTTTTCTGCATACAGGTCTTTTGTCTCCCTAGGTAGGTTTATTCCTAGGTATTTTATTCTTTTTGTTGCAGTGGTAAATGGGAGTGCTTCCTTAATTTCTCTTTCAGATTTTCCATCATTAGTGTATAGGAATGCAAGAGATTTCTATGCATTAATTTCATATCCTGCAACTTTGCCAAATTCATTGATTAGCTCTAGGAGTTTTCTGGTGGCATCTTTAGGATTCTCTATGTATAGTATCATGTCATCTGCAAACAGTGACAGTTTTACTTTTTTCTTTTCCAATTTGTATTCCTTTTATTTCTTTTTCTTCTCTGATTGCCATAGCTAGGACTTCCAAAACTATGTTGAATAATAGTGGTGAGAGTAGACATCCTTGTCTTGTTCCTGATCTTAGAGGAAATGCTTTCAGATTTTCACCATTGAGAATGATGTTTGCTGTGGGCTTGTCATATATGGCCTTTACTATGTTGAGGTAAGTTCCCTCTATGCCCACTTTCTGGAGAGTTTTTATCATAAATAGGTGTTGAATTTTGTCAAAAGCTTTTTCTGCATCTATTGAGATGATCATATGGTGTTTATTCTTCAGTTTGTTAATATGGTGTATCACATTGATTGATTTGCGTATATTGAAGAATCCTTGCATCCCTGGGATCAATCCCACTTGATCATGGTGTATGATCCTTTTAATGTGTTGTTGGATTCTGTTTGCTAGTATCTTGTTGAGGATTTTTTCATCTATATTCATGAGTGATATTGGTCTGTAATTTTCTTTTTTTGTAGTATCTTTGCCTGGTTTTGGTATCAGGGTGACGGTGGCCTCATAGAATGAGTTTGGGAGTGTTCCTTCCTCCACAATTTTTTGGAAGAGTTTGAGAAGGATGGGTGTTAGCTCTTCTCTAAATGTTTGATAGAATTCACCTGTGAAGCCACCTGGTCCTTGACTTTTGTTTGTTGGAAGATTTTTAATCACAGTTTCAGTTTCATTACTTGTGATTGGTCTGTTCATATTTTCTATCTCCTCCTGGTTCAGTCTTGGAAGGTTATACCTTTCTAAGAATTTGTCCATTTCTTCCAGGTTGTCCATTTTATTGGCATAGAGTTGCTTGTAGTAGTCTCTTAGGATGCTCTGTATTTCTGCAGTGTCTGTTGTAACTTCTCCTTTTTCATTTCTAATTTTATTCATTTGAGTCCTCTCCCTCTTTTTCTTGATGAGTCTGGCGAATGGTTTATCAATTCTGTTTATCTTCTCAAAGAACCAGCTTTTAGTTTTATTGATCTTTGCTATTGCTTTCTTTGTTTTTATTTCATTTATTTCTGCTCTGATGTTTATGATTTCTTTCCTTCTACTAACTTTGGGTTTTGTTTGTTCTTCTTTCTCTAGTTCCTTTAGGTGTAAGGTTAGATTGTTTATTTGAGATTTTTCTTGTTTCTTGAGGTAGGCTTGTATTGCTATAAACTTCCCTCTTAGAACTGCTTTTGCTGCATCCCATAGGTTTTGGATAGTCGTGTTTTCATTGTCATTTTTCTCTAGGTATTTTTTGACTTCCTCTTTGATTTTTTCAGTGATCTCTTGGTTATTTAGTAACATATTGTTTAGCCTCCGTTTGTTTGTATTTTTTACAGAATTTTTTCCTGTAATTGATATCTAGTCTTATAGCATTGTGGTTGGAAAAGATACTTGAT
>RJWK010035831.1:0-12873 GCA_004363435.1 Platanista minor
TACACTACCAAACGTAAAATAGATAGCTAGTGGGAAGCAGCCGCATAGCACAGGGAGATCAGCTCAGTGCTTTGTGATCACCTGGATGGGTGGGATGGGGAGGGTGGGAAGGAGGGAGATGCAAGAGGGAGGAGATATGGGAACATATGTATATGTATAATTGATTCACTTTGTTATAAAGCAGAAACTAACACCATTGCAAAGCAATTATACTCCAATAAAGATGTTAAAAAATAATAATAATAATAATAATTTTTAAAAAGCAGTGGTTTTCAAATTCAAGCTATGCTGGGGCACTTCAAGGGTTACAAAAACTATGCTATTTTAATTTCTTCATTTAAACAGCACTTATTTCTAAAATGGTATTTAAATACAGGCACACACAAGAACATTATATACCAATATTATAATATTCATATCTGAAATTTTCACTACATTACGTTATGCAACCAGGTTAACTTGCTCCTCTGTGAACTGTGAATAAAGTATTTCTAACCATCCTTATTCAAGAGATTACAAAAACAAGCTTCTTAAGCACACAAACAAAATCCTAAAACTTGTAACTACTTATAGATGTGAATCAGAATTCTCTCAACATGGGAATGTAAAACAAACAAGTCACTTGCTCAAGGTGACCTCAAGCTGTAATTGTCCCCCATACTCTCCAATTATAAATTTGAATTTATAAGATCAACTTAATCTAATTTATTACACTGCTTTTTCAGCAGGGAAAGTGCTGTTGATCATTTAGAAATCATTTGGAAACAAAAAGAGTTTCGATGCTTGAAAAAAGTTTCAAAGTGAGTGATAAGCTATGGTCACGGCACAGTGAAGACATAAAGGAAGCAATAAATACAAGCTATCTTCTCACATTTGAAAAGTGGACATTTTTACTTTTTATAATATTTAGCAAAAGCTAATTTTCATTGTGTATTTTTCCCTAATTTTCATGACAAAGGAATTGAACAGGAAATACATGGATCACTACTGTGCAATATCAATAGTTCTCTTGGTTTTAGGTCATTCAAAAATCAACTGGAAGGGCTTCCCTGGTGGCGCAATGGTTGAGAGTCCGCCTGCCGATGCAGGGGACACGGGTTTGTGCCCCGGTCCGGGAAGATCCCACATGCCGCGGAGCGGCTGGGCCAGTGAGCCATGGCCGCTGAGCCTGCGCATCCGGAGGCTGTGCTCTGCAACGGGAGAGGCCACAACACTGAGAGGCCCGCGTACCACCGAAAAAAAAAAAAAAATCAACTAGAAGAACCTACTTTTAAGTTAGAAAAGAAACGTTAGAAAGAGACATTGTGATATGGAAATGCAAATATCCAGTTATTCTGGTAACTGTCCAAAGGCAACAAATAGGAAAGCAGCCCAAGTCACCCAGAACATCACCCGTATCCCTGCATGAGACACTTGATTACAGGGATTGTCCTGAGGTGACAAGAGTCCCAAGGGACACCTTGCCTCCTGCATCAGTTAGGAAGATTTTGGCTTCAGGTAATAGAAAAACATAACTCAAACCATCTGGGCATTTATTATCACAACATTAAGTAGCAGAGCAGCCTCCAGGTTTCCTCTCTCCTTCTTAGCTTCACCTTGCTATGTATTGACTTCAGCCTAAGACGGATGGCAAGACGACTGCAACAGTTCCAAGTACAATATCCAGAACCAACAATAGCCAGTGAAAGGACCATCTTTTCCTCATTATATGGGTGAATAAACCTTTGCAAGAAAGCCCCAAGGGCTTCCCTGGTGGCGCAGTGGTTGAGAGTCCGCCTGCCAATGCAGGGGACATGGGTTCGTGCCCCGGTCCGGGAAGATCCCACGTGCCGTGGAGAGGCTGGGCCCGTGAGCCATGGCCGCTGAGCCTGAGCGTCCGGAGCCTGTGCTCCACAATGGGAGAGGCCACAACAGTGAGAAGCCCGCATACCACAAAAAACAAAACAAAACAATAAAAAGAAAGCCCCAAGCAAAATTTTCCTCCTGCCAAAATTGTACTACATGCCTATGCCTAAACCAGTCATTGGCAAGGGAACACTCTATGACTGACTTAGATTAACTGGAACCCTAGAGCAGAAGATGGGCCTAGCTTCTTCGGAAGCACATAGCCACGTATAAGAATGGTAGAAAACCAAACCAATTAAGTTCCTATCGGGAAGGAGGAAGTTGCGATGACTATTAGGGTGTGGCTGCTGTAAAGAAGCTAAAGAACAGTCTGGACACTGTTGTTCTGGCTGGTGACATGGTAACAAACCATTTGGACTAGGAGTGAGCCATGTTGAGAGGCAACTCACTCATACAAGAAAATGCTTACTGAGGTAATTATACACACAAAATTATTAACTGGGTCAACTATTCCTCCTATAACCATGTGTTCATTGTTGCTTAAACCTTTTTCTTATCATTTTAAGAGTTGTAAATTATTAGGTAGATATGGCCCCTCCTCAAGCTGGATTAGGTAGATCCTTCTGAGATCTCAAAGCTGCCTCCTGTTACCTGAAGTATATTACTTATGGCTGCCTTTTTATTAGAGTTCCATATAGTTCTACTTATCTTCATTAAAAGTTCACCTATATTCTTCTGAAGAATAGAAACCATGTCTTACTCATTTCTTATCCCTCCCTATTAGTTACAATACTCAACGTAATGTCTTAAATGTCTGTTGTATGAACTCAGTGAACAGAGATTTGATGTTTACAATGGTATAAAGTTCTAATCCGTTGTATTTATATCTTCCTCTCACAATTTTACCCTGTTCCTTTTTTCCTTAATGTTCAGAATTTTTGTGATACATCCAGTGTACTTCCCATTACTAATATTTTATCAGTCTTTCAAATTATTAAGATTCTATCCTGTTATACAACAATTCTTTCACCTCTAAGAAGGTAGCCCTGGCATACATGCTCACAAAGATACATTCATAAAGATATTCACAGAAAAATCATTTATAATTGCAAAAAAAATCAGAAACTTAAGATGCAACAACAGGGATTGCCTAGATAAGTAATACATCCATTCTGTGGAAAATAACTACTAAAGAATCATGGTTTAGAAGATTAATAATGGCATAAGTTTCATGATAAACTCTTAGAGGTACAAAAGCAATTAACATATATATATATATATATATATATATATATATATATATATATATACACACATATGTATATGTATACATATATACACACATATATAATATGCTCAAGTTTATTTTAAAAAATGAAAAATAAAAATTGGAGGCCTTTCCAGCAAAGATAGCAAATTGATCTGAGGTGTGAAGTCTCTCCTCCCACTTCAAAGACATCTAGAAATTCTCAATAAAATTTGAAGAAATTTTCCAAAGTACACAGCTGGAGTTTAAGATAAGACAAATACATTTCTAGGGGCCAGAAAAATAAGCGATGTGTCCCTCAGGAAGAAATGGATGTAGATTGTGGCAATGACACAAAAAGTCAAGATTTTGAGTCCTGAACTTCCTCCAAGAAGCAAGACCAGGGGGTGAACTAGAAGTAGAAAAAACTCCCAACAGTCTAAAGATAAGGTTTACCTCAAGGTACAGCAGGAAGCAGAGTCAGTCATGACAATTTTGAATTCCCTGCCCTGCAAGCCATGCCAGCAGAGTGTAAAGTTCTTTGAGCTATTAGCAAAGTCCAAACTAAAAAATTAGTATAAAAAGTGGTCCAAACCTGGGAAACCCATACATCCACAGTAAAACACAAAACTGTCCCATAAGGGTGCTTCCACAATCCAGCATGTACCTGTAAATACATAATTAGTACTGATGAACTCAGAAAGACTGCAAAGAATACAAAGCAATCCAATGCTATAAAAGTTTGCATATGCAACAAAAGCTTATAATCAAATAACTTTGAATACTAAAGCAATTCAAAAAGAATTTTAAAATAAATGTTTATAGCCATTAAGCAGATGAAAAAGATAATAGATTCCACATGGCAGGATCAAGGTACAGGCATACCTGAGAGATACTGCAGGTTCAGTTCTAGATCACCACCATAAAGCAAGTATCGCAATAAAGTGAATCACATGAATTTTCTGATTTCCAAGTGCATGTAACAGTTATATTTGAACTCCACTGTAGTCTATTAAGTGTACAATAGCACTGTATCTAAAAAAACAATGTACTTACCTTAATTTTAAAATACTTTATTGCTAAAAAAAATGCTAACCATCATCTGAGCCTTCAGCGAGTTGCAGTAGTAATATCAAAGATCACTGTCACAGATCACCATAACAAATATAATATTAATGAAAAAGTTTGAAATATTGTAAGAATTACCAAAACGTGACAGAGACATGAAGTGAGCAAACACTGTTGGAAAAGTGGTGCCAGTACACTTGCCCAGCAGAGCATTGCCACAAACTTTCAATTTGCAAAAAACACAGGACCTGTGAAGTACAACAAAGTGAAGCACAATAAAACAAGGTATGCGTGTATTATTAAAAATGGAAGGGCTTCCCTGGTGGCACACTGGTTGAGAGTCCACCTGCTGATGCAGGGGACACGGGTTTGTGCCCCGGTCCGGGTAGATCCCACATGCCACGGAGCGGCTAGGCCCGTGAGCCATGGCCGCTGACCCTGCGTGTCCGGAGCCTGTGCTCCACAACGGGAGAGGCCACAACAGTGAGAGGCCCACATACCGCAAAAAAAAAAAAAAAAGGAAAATCTGAAAAAAATTCTATCACTGGCAAACAAAACAATAATATGTTAAAGAGCACACAACACAAAGAGGAAGAGAAATTTATTAAATTGGAAGATAGGTCTAAAGAAGTCACCTCGAATGTACCACAGGAACTTAAATAATGGAAAATATGAAAGAGAAATTTAGACAGAAGATCCAGCATATGACAGTTATCTGTGAAAAAGACACTACAGAGAACAAAGAAAGAGATAATATTTTTAAAGTTTTCAGAAGTGAAGATATAAACACTCAGATTGAAAGAGCTCCCTAACTCCCCAGACTAAACAAAGATACAAGACTGTAGTGAAACTACAGAACACTAAGAAAAAAGAGAAAAAAGTGTGAGAGCTACAAGAGAGAAAAGATAAACTACCTTCAAAGGAACAATAATCAAACCAATAGGAATCCTATCAAAGGCAACAACAGATGCACAAAGACAGTAGTAACTTCAAAATAATAAGGGAAAATAACATAACCTACAATTCCATACCTAGCTAAACAATAACCTAAGAGTTCAAATAAAAGCAGACCGTCAAAGACATAAAAACTAAGAACTTGGGCGCTCCCGTTGGAGGCAGAGGAGCCAAGCGGGAACCATGGCCAGTACAGTCGTAGCAGCTGGACTGACCACTACTTTTGCAGGATTTGAAGGCCGTTATGCTTTGCAAGCCATGAAGTACATGGAGCCTCAAGTAAAACAAGTTTTTCAAAGTCTACCAAAATCTGCCTTCAGTGGTGGCTATTACACCTTCAGAGGTGGGTTTGAACCCCAAATGACAAAACAGGAAGCAGCATTAATACTAGATGTAAGCCCTACTGCCAATAACAGAAAGATAAGGGATGCTCATTGACCAATTATGCTTTTAAATCACCCAAACAAGGGAGGATCTCCTTATATAGCAGCCAAAATCAATGAAGCTAAAGATTTACTAGAAGGTCAAGCTAAAAAATGAAGTAAATGTATGATGAATTTTAAGTTCTTACTCATTTATATATATGAGTACAAGCTTTTTATAATAAAATGCCTCAAAGCTACACATTTTAAAAATTAGCATAAGCTAAAGCAAAGCCTTGGTATAAATTTGAGGATTTAAAATTGGATTATAGAATATTTGTAGGTTAATACTCAATAATTATGGGTAAGTGCATGCCATCTGAAGTGTTGTTCATTACTCATTTGCCAAATAATTTGGTACCTATTTCAAGACAAAGTGAACAAGAGAGTCTCTCCCTGAAGGAATCCCCAATCTGATGGGAGACTGATAAACTGATAATTAAAATACAATGTGATAAATATGATGGAATTAACACAGGTTGTTACAGTAGGGGATCATCTCATTGGGACAGAAGGCTGTTCAAGGAACAGAGGACTCCCCCAGCCACTTAGAACCTTGAACTTAAAAATGAATTTAGCCACAACTTAACCTAAGAAATTGATCTAGGTATGTATTTATCATACATACCTTCCTCTGCAATTTTTTGGAAGCATTTGAGAAGGATGGGTGTTAGCTCTTCTCCAAATGTTTGATAGAGTTCATCTGTGAAGCCATCTGGTCCTGGACTTTTGTTTGTTGGAAGATTTTTAATCACACTTTCAATTTCATTACTTGTGATTGGTCTGTTCATGTTTTCTATTTCTTCCTGGTTCAGTCTTGGAAGCTTATACCTTTCTAAGAATTCGTCCATTTCTTCCAGGTTGTCCATTTTATTGGCATAAAGTTGCTTGTAGTAGTCTCTTATGATGCTTTGTATTTCTGCAGTGTCCATTTTAACTTCTCCTTTTTCATTTCTAATTTTATTAATTTGCATCCTCTCCCTCTTTTTCTTGATGAGTCTGGCTAAAGGTTTATCAATTTTGTTTATCTTCTCAAAGAACCAGCTTTTACTTTTATTGCTCTTTGCTACTGTTTTCTTTGCTTTTATTTCATTTATTATTGATTTTTATGATTCCCTTTCCTTCTACTAAGTTTGGGTTTTGTTTGTTCTTCTTTCTCTAGTTCCTTTAGGTGTAAGGTTAGATTGTTTATTTGAGATTTTTCTTGTTTCTTGAGGTAGGATTGTATTGCTATAAACTTCCCTCTTAGAACTGCTTCTGCTGCATCCCATAGGTTTTGGATCATCGTGTTTTCATTGTCATTTGTCTCTAGGTATTTTTTGATTTCCTCAGTGATCTCCTGGTTATTTAGTAACGTACTGTTTAGCCTCCATGTGTTTGTGTTTTTTACGTTGTTTTCCCTGTAATTTATTTCTAATCTCATAGCGTCATGGTCAGAAAAGATGCTTGATATGATTTCGATTTTCTTAAATTTACCAAGGCTTGGGCTTCCCTGGTGGCGCAGTGGTTGAGAGTCCGCCTGCCGATGCAGGGGACACGGGTTCATGCCCCGGTCCGGGAAGATCCCACATGCCACGGAGTGGCTGGGCCCGTGAGCCATGGCCACTGAGCCTTCACGTCCGGAGCCTGTGCTCCACAACGGGAGAGGCCACAACAGTGAGAGGCTCGCATACTGCAAAAAAAAAAGAAAAAATTTTACGAAGGCTTGATTTGTGTGACCCAAGAAGTGATCTACCCTGGAGAATGTTCCATGTGCACTTGAGAAAAAAGTGTAATCTGCTATTTTCAGATGGAATGTCCTATAAATATCAATTAAATCTATCTGGTCTATTGTGTCATTTAAAGCTTGTGTTTCCTTACTAAATTTCTGTCTGGATGATCTGTCCATTGGTGTAAGTGAGATGTTTAAGTCCCCCACTATTATTGTGTTATTGTCGACTTCTGCTTTTACAGCTGTTAGCAGTTGCCTTATGTATTGAGGTGCTCCTATGTTGGGTGCATGTATATTTATAATTGTTATATCTTCTTCTTGGATTGATCCCTTGATCATTATGTAGTGTCCTTCCTTGTCTCTTGTAACATTCTTTATTTTAAAGTCTATTTTATCTGATATGAGTATTGCTACTCCAGCTTTCTCTTGACTTCCATTTATGCAGAGTATCTTTTTCCATCCCCTCACTTTCAGTCTGTATGTGTCCCTAGGTCTGAAGTGGGTCTCTTATAGACAGCATATATATAGGTCTTACTTTTGTATCCATTCAGTGAGCCTGTGTCCTTTGGTTGGAGCATTTAATCCATTCACATTTAATGTAATTATCGATATGTATGTTCCTATTACCATTTTCTTAATTGTCTTTTGTTTGTTTTTGTAGGCCCTTTTCTTCTCTTGTGTTTCCCACTTAGAGAAGTTCCCTGAACATTTGTTGTAGAGCTGGTTTGGTGGTGGTGAATTCTCTTGGCTTCTGCTTGTCTGTAATGCTTTTGATTTCTCCATCAAATCTGAATGAGATCTTTGCCGGGTACAGTAATCTTGGTTATAGGTTCTTCCCTTGCATCACTTTAAATATATTGTGCCACTCCCTTCCGGCTTGTAGAGTTTCTGCTGAGAAATCAGCTGTTGTTAACCTTATGGGAGTTCCCTTGTATGTTATTTGTCATTTTTCCCTTGCTGCTTTTAATAATTTTTCTTTGTCTTTAATTTTTGTCAGTTTGATTACTATGTGTCTCGGCGTGTTTCTCCTTGGGTTTATCCTGTCTAGGACTCTCTGTGCTTCCTGGACTTGGATGGCTATTTCCTTTCCCATGTTAGAGAATTTTTTGACTATAATCTCTTCCAATATTTTCTCACATCCTTTCTCTCTCTCTTCTCCTTCTGGGACCCCTAAAATGAGAATGTTTGTCCCAGAGGTCTCTTAGGCTTTGTTCATTTTTTTTTTCATTCTTTTTTCTTTATTCTGTTCCACGGCAGTGAATTCCACCATTCTGTCTTCTAGGTCAGTTACCCGTTCTTCTGCCTCAGTTATTCTGCTACTGATTCCTTCTAGTGTATTTTTCATTTCAGTTATTGTACTGTTCATCTGTTTGTTTGTTCTTTAATTCTTCTAGGTGTTTGTTCTTTAATTCTTCTAGGTCTTTGTTAAACATTTCTTGCATCTTCTTGATCTTTGCCTCCATTGTTTTTCTGAGATCCTGGATCATCTTCACTATCATTATTCTGAAATCTTTTTCTGGAAGGTTGCCTATTCTCCACTTCATTTAATTGTTTTTCTGGGGTTTTATCTTATTCCTTCATCTGGCACATAGCCCTCTGCCTTTTCATTTTGTCTATCTTTCTGGGAATGTGGTTTTCATTACACAGACTGCAGGACTGTAGTTCTTCTTGCTTCTGCTGTCTGCCCTCTGGTGGATGAGGCTATCTAAGAGGCTTGTGCAAGCTCCCTGATGGGAGGGACCAGTGGTGGGTTGAGCTGGGTGTTGCTCTGGTGGGCAGAGCTCAGTAAAACTTTAATCTGCTTGTCTGCTGATGGGTGGGACTGAGCTCCCTCCCTGGTGGTTGTTTGGCCTGAGGCAACCCAGCACTGGAGGCTACAGGCTCCTTGGTGCGGGTAGTAGCGGACTCTGGGAGGGTTCATGCCAAGGAGTACTTCCCAGAACTTCTGCTACCAGTGTCCTTGTCATCACGGTGAGGCAGAGCCACCCCCTGCCTCTTCAGGAGGCCCTCCAACACTAGCAGGTAGGTCTGGTTCAGTATCCTGTGGGGTCACTGCTCCTTCCCCTGGGTCCCGATGTGCACACTACTTTGTGTGTGCCCTCCAAGAGTGGAGTCTCTGTTTCCCCCAGTCCTGTCAAAGTCCTGCAATCAAATCTCACTAGCCTTCAAAGTCTAATTCTCTAGCAATTCCTCCTCCCGTTGCCAGATTCCCAGGTTGGGAAGCCTGACGTGGGGCTCAGAACCTTCACTCCTGTGGGTGGACCTCTGTGGTATAACTGTTCTCCAGTTTGTGAGTCACCCACCCAGCAGTTATGGGATTTGATTTTATTGTGATTGCGCTCCTCCTGCTGTCTCAATGTGGCTTCTCCTTTTTCTTTGGATGTGGGGTATCTTTTTGGTGAGTTCCAGTGTCTTCCTGCCAATGATTGTTCAGCAGTTACTTGTGATCCCGGTGCTCTCACAACAGGGAGTGAGCGCACATCCTTCTACTCTGCCACCTTCCCTTTCTATTGACTACACAGTTTTTTGTTTTAACAAGTTGGAATTTGTTTTCCCTTCTTGGAAGGGAACATTGATATTTAACTGCTTTTAGAGACTGTCATCTCACATATATAAAATGGACACATGGCTATAAGACACCATATAGGAAATGAGTAGTAATGTATTTTATTTTATATACCAATCTACTTTACTGTGAAAAGATAGAGGTTTGAATCAGGACTTGTGAAAATCTGTAGTAAAATACCTTAAGCTGTTAACTGTAAGGCATGGAATAGGAGTTGCTCAGTGGATTGGTTCTATGTTGTGGAGTACTTAAGTCTGCATTTGTTACTGTACTAATAAACAATATTAAAACAAAACAAAACAAAACCCAAAAAAAGGCATAGTAGGCAAATACTAACCAAAAGAAAGTGAAATTGCTAAGAATGGAATGATTTATAACTAAATGATTATAACAGTGATTATCTCTGTGGGGAGGTGATAAGTGATTTTTATTATGTTCTTTATATCTTTCCACATTTTCTAAGTTTTTTAAATGAAAATATACAATCTTTATAAATTGAAAAAAACATTTTTAATTATTAAGGACTTTATTAATATAGCATAACTAAGAATAACCAACACTGCATGTTATGCCAATCCCTATCAAGATACATGTATTAAATCATTTAATCTTTATAACAACTTAAAGAAGGAAATACTATTATAATATTTTTGCTTCATTTTGTAGATGAAAAAACTGAGGCACAAAGGAGTTTAAATAACTTGCCAAAGGTCAAACAGCTAGTAGAGACAGGACTAGGTTAGGAACTAAGTATATGTGGGTACTAGAGATAGACATCTATGTCCAGGTCGAACATGGAAGATACAACTCAGAATTTTCAAACATTGCTTTTTCATTTTTTTATTTTATTTTTTCCAGTAAAAAATATTCCAATGAGAAGATATATCTAACATTTACAGTACTACTAACAGTAGAATTCATAGACAAAATAAAATCCCTTCCTATAATTTTGTTCATGTGTTTATACTCTAGAATTATAAATCAGAAGTACCACTGTGTCTACCAATGTTTATTTCATGGCTTTTTCCAGTTAAAATGTATCACTCCTGTAATAGATACAATTCTATTTTTGCACTTTAATTGATTCTGGTTGGTGTCAGCAAAGTGACATTTGTAAAAGTTTAACCAGGTTTTAATAATAAAAACTTAGACAATATTTCCATCCATATTTTGAAATTCTGGGTGTAAAACGCATGGCTAAAACTATCCTCTATTTGGATATGACTGTCTTTTTCAGATTTTATTTCCCTTTTCTTTTCAAACAAATATATAGTTTAGAATGAAATTTAAGATAACATATAGTATATTTAAAAATAATTTCTATTGTACAACCACAAAAATAGAAAAAAGCCACAGTAGAAACTACTTTCACCTGTATTGACAGTAGCCTCCCCCCAAAAAAGAAAGAAAAGCAAAAGAGAGTCATCATTTATAAGTAATGGATGCATTCCTAACCAAATGGATACTGAAAGAAAAAGGAGCATTTTTCTACCTCTATCAGAAAGGACCTTGCAAACAGCGTGTAGACAATTACAGTTCCGCGAACATTCAATTGGCCACCTATCTTGGCTAAATTACAATAATGTGCATTTGGCAAATCATATCATTTCACAAAGTCATTTTAAATGTACAATGTGCATTTCTTCTCTTACCTCTCAAAATAATTCTCTAGAATGTGTCAAACTTAAAGAAATATGCAGATACACCGTTGGATATCCTGTCATAACCAGGCTTCACAGGAAGCCAGAGCACCTTTCTCTAGCTAGATTTCATATTCTTAGAAGGAACCACCACCAAGATTCACTTTTATCTACACTGACACTGCCATGGTAGCATGTTAAGCATGTTGGAGTCGATGACATATTTGTCAGAGGCCCTATTTACTGAAATAAAGACAATGGCAAATGGTTGATCAACACTTCTTCTTCTATTGTCACAAACTCTCAGCAGATTATCCTTTCCAAATAATGAGTTAGGTTTATAATTTTCAAAAGCTAATATCTTTTTGATACAATTTCACACTATATAATATTCTTCATATTCATTATAAGGTATCAAAAAGTGATTTTGAGAAATGTGGGTGGAGGCATCCAAATGCATAGTTATAATAGATGTACATGGGGCTCTGGAGTATAAAACTAATGATTTCATTTGTCTACTCCTGATGTTATTGAAGAGTATTATCTTATGCATAATTAACAGGGTTTTGAAAGGCTGAATATAAAACATTATAGCATTTCTTGTCAGCTTACATTGGGAACTCTACTGTAACTGACAAAAATAACCTATAAAGGTGCTTTCTACCTAATCTGGAAAAATTGTAAACATTATACTGTGTTGGTATATCTTTGTTTTCACAGATATTCATGGAGGGAAAGAGTAACTATAAAGAGCAAAATAAAATCCATCTGAAGGCTATTATAAATACTGGCTCACTTACATTTCACAAGTGACAATGCCTATTGACCTTAAAATTGTAGAAATTAAACTACTGTCTTGACCATATAAATCTCATGTGTAACTACAGAAAACCGTAAGTGTCTAATTCATTGGCAAGTTTCTCACCATAACTTATGCCTGTGGATCAGTGGAACAAGAATTGGTAGAAACACTATAAGCCACACAAATACTATTAACAATAAACACGGTGCCTTATGAAACCTGGTCAGTAGCTTCTCTTTCATCCACACAAGGGGTCACCCAAATAATACTACCTTCCATTCCTGACTTTTTAAATTCAAAATCATCAATTCTTACAAGTCTTATGTATAATATTGCAATTAATAGTCTGAAAACTGCTCATTATGGGCTAGGTAGTTAACAAGCAGATTGCACGGTCTGGGTCAAGTTGGAGCTGAGGCACTGAGACTGAAATAAAGGCAAGAAAGCACTGCTGAGAAGACAGGTGACTACACAGAGCAGGAACTGAATTACTGGATTCTTGAGACTGGAATTACACCACACTCAGCATCAACAAATACGTGTGTCAGGCACCGTGCTAGGTGTTGTTTTCAAACATTTGAACAGGGTCACTTAGGAAAATTACATATTCTTTGCAGTT
>RJWK010035832.1:0-22006 GCA_004363435.1 Platanista minor
TTGAACTTCTTGTTTTGTTCATGCATTGTTTTTCTAGTTTCATTTAGTTGTCTGTGTTTTCTTGTAGTTAATTAAGCTTCCTCTGGAGGACTATTCTGAATTCTTTGTCTGGCAGTTCATAATTCACTCTTTTTTAGGGTCAGTCGTTGGAGCTTTATTGGTTTCCTTTGCTGGTGTCATAGTTACCTGGCTTTTCATGCTCCTTGATTCCTCACGTTGGAATCTGTGCGTCTGAGTAGTGGGGCTCGTCTTCCAGGCTGTGCAGTTTGCTTTGGCAGAGACTGTTCCTTACCAGTCAGCTCGGCTTGGGTTTCTGGGCATGTCTGCTGGTAAAGCCCTTGGGCAGGTGGGCCTGCTGTTAGGGTTTATTTGGGGTGAGGCAACTGTTTGAGCTCAGAGGACAGGGATGGGGGCTGTGCCCCGGCCCAGAACAGGTGGACAGGATGGCTGGCTGGGCTCCTCCCCAGGTGGGGCTGGAGGGTGGGCTCTGCAGTTGCCTGGACTCTCTGGTCAGGCTCATTGGATGGCCAGGACTGGGCACGTATTCAGTAGTGGATGGGGTGTGAGTTAGCTTCCCTCCCTGGCAGGGCAGCAGGCTGGGACCTAGGGCCTGTACAGCTCATTGTTGGGGGCCTGAGTCAGGCCTGAGTGTGCACTGAGGGTGAGGCCACTGGCTCTTCTCTGCAGACAAAGGAGGCCGCAGGCTGTGCTCCCTGTTCAGGCGCCCACGTGTGGAGAGCTGTGGAGTGGGCTTTGCAGCGTCCCCTGTGATCTAGTGGATTCCCGGGGGACAGGCTCTACTCGGTGGTGAGCAGGGCTGTGAGGTAGGTCCCCTGCCCGGGTGCAGTGGGTGAAGCAGCTTGAAGGCCAGTAAAGCTCTTTGTCATCTTACCTCAAGCTGACCCGCACCCCAGTTCCCTGGCTGAACAGGGCCACTGGCTTTGCTTAAGTGCCGCCGGGCACACCTCTTCCAGGACTGTCCCAGCTCTTCTGGTCGATGGGTCTGGAAGGCTCTCTCTACATGGGTGGGCTGGGATGCAACACCTGGCCTGGGCTTGGGCAGAACAGGCTCAGGGCCAACAGAACTCCTCCCTGAGGGTACGATTCAGGCAGGTATGCACCCCGTCGATCTCCCTCGTAAGACTGCGCCCTGACTTGGTTCTGCAGGTGAGCAGAGCTGCAGGTTGGGGTCCCCACCTGGGTGATAACAGGTGTGAACTCCATCCCGAGATCCCTGTGCGTGTGTCACAAGCCCCTCCCCCCTCTCTATCACAGTCAGTTGCCAGCGTTGTGCCCTCCAGATTCCACTGCAGTCCCCGTGGGGCGACGTCAGATTAGGGGCTCCCACATAGTGACCCAGGATGCTGGGGGTGAGGGCCAGTTGTCCCTGCGGTCCTCATTTCCCACTGGAGGAGCCTGAGGCTTGGGGAAGCCTGAGGGAGGGGCAGTGTGGTCACCTGCCCTCCCACTGTGTCCGTCTGGACATCCATCTGGGTCTCTGGGGTGCAGGGGCGGCTTCAGCCTCACCCCCGGGTCTGGGTTCTCTCAGTGTGTCTTGGTCTTGAAAAGTCGTTGAAAATTCTTGAAAAGTCGTTCGTGGTTCTTGTGAGGAATGATCTTCTCCTCCATTGGGGATGACATGGTGATGTCACCCCTCACACACAAGGTTTTCAGGAGCGCAGCTGTTGTGGAAAACGAGACATTTATATTTGCTTTGGAGCCAACGCTGCTGTAATGTTTTTGGTAACGCTTATAATTGTGATGCTGTAAAATGCTTGTGTGAAAATAGGGATGTTGAATAATCTTAACCAGAGAATGTTCAGGGTTTATCAAATTGCTTTCTGTGTTTAGCAAAATAAAATATCTCATGTCCTGTAGAAATGACAGCAAATCTTCTAGTGCTGTGATGGCTAACAGACTGCGAGCTCCTTGGTGGGAATCACACAGAGATGTTACACTGTTTCCAAACAAAGCAAGGAAATCCATTGATAACAGTTCTCTTAGCCTTATTTGATGGTTAAAGTGCTTTTTAAAATTCTTTTACTTTAATAAGTGTAATTCTTAGCAAGAACAGGTCAGTGTGTTGTGATTGATAAACAGTAGTTATTAATGTGCATGCTCTGTGGATCTGTTTTAAACTGTAACTTGATATGATTTTTTCCTTATAACCTGAGCTTAAATTACTTTTTTTTGTCAATTGTATATATGAATATTAAAGGAGAAAATAATACACATTATTTATTTCTTTTTCATTTACTAGACCAGGGACTGGGTCATCTTCTTATTCCAGCGGACAGCATGCTTCTTGGCATGTGAAGAGGAGCTCAGAACATATTTTTTAAGTGATTAAAAGTCCATATTACTTCTTCCTGCACAGCTGGTGGAGTTTCGTGTTTGTTATTCCACCAGGTTGCTTTACCGTCTTGAGAGGTTCCGAATGTTTGACTTCAAGGTGTGCCTAACTAACTACCTGTCACCACCAACATGCTTTTAGTTCTGACCTTTCACCATCTGGACCTTCCTCAGGAACACTTCACAGCAAGATAAATGTTAAAATTAACGTTCACAGAGCACTTTTGACCAGAATTCTCCAGGAGCGGATGTGTATGAGTGTGTGTGTGCAAGTGTGCGTGTGTGTGTGGTTGGTTATAATAATGCTTGTCGAGAATTTTAAAACTGCAGAAAGTAACAGGGAAAGAAAAGTTACGTTAATCCCACCACCCACATATAATCACTGTTAATATTTTGCTGTTTCTTTCCAATTTCTTTTCTGTGCATGTGTGTTTGTATATGTAGACACACATATATGCCTGTTGCCTTGCATGAAGGAAGGGGCTTTATAAGTATGTGAAAAAAAAATGTCTTAATATATGTAATAATTTGTATTTAAAAAATTAAGATCATAAAAGATATACTGTTTTGTGTCCTTACTTTGATAATAAATTCTCAAGGTATCCCAGAAAATTCCCAAGATATTTTATAAAAAGTATAGTTTTTGATTTCATAATTATATATGTATATATGTGTATATGTATATATAATATCATTTATTTAACTTTTCTCCTATGTTAATATTACTTTGCATTTTTGCTGTAATAGTGGTGTGATGTCCATATTCACCATCAGCTTTTATCAGGCCCACTTCCTTAGCGTATTAGCCCTAGAGAAGGAGTTACTGGAACATAGAATATAAACTTAAAACAATTATTAATCTTTTTTGCCAGATCTTTATTATTTAAAAATGATATTTTTATTGAATTACAAGGATAGTTATTCATCTAGGAAAGCAGAAAACTAAAGTACAAAGAAAAATGGGAAGAAATTATTTATAATTCTGGCACCTAAAGATGACTTCATTTACGATTTTGATTTACATGATTTTAGTGTTTTTTGTTTCCATTTTATATTTTACCAAAAAGGATCATTTTGTTTCCTAAACTTTTTTTCCCCACTTAGTGTATCATTAACATAGTCTTTCTCTGCCATTCAGCAGTCTTCTGCAAAGTAATTTTATGAGATGTTATTAAAATGACATGTCTGTACAGTGCATTTAATCAGCCCTCTCTTCAGTTTGTTTCCAGTATTTCACATTATGTAGGGTTCTAGGATAAACTCTTGGGCACATCACTGTAATTGCATTAAGACACATTCCTAGGAGAATGGCTGGTTCAAAGTATACAAATAATTTTTAAGGGTTTTGACAGTTTGCACGTTGCCTTTCGACAGGTTGTACCAATTGACATTCCCACCAAGAGGGGGTAGGAAAGTGAAAGGAGATTATAAAAAAAAGTTCAGGTCCTTCACCTTAAAAGTAACCAAATCACCTTCTAGAGAACCTGTGCCTGTTCTCTCTTCTTTGAGGTGGGGCTGGGGGCACCCATCCTGCGTGTCATCAGTGGTCGGTGATGGGGTGTATTCATAAGTCTGTTCTAACCCAGGAAAAGCTGGGGATGTGAGGTGACGTGATTGTACCAGATGCTCACAGAACGCCAGCGATAAGGCTCCTTCCTGTTAGTTGCTTGGTCTTCTGATCATCGATTTAAGTAATTAGCCTGCTTCTTGGATATATCTTCAACTGCATAATTTTTCAGTCACTGATTGTCTCAAGAACAGCCCTTGTGTTTTGTCTTCCAGCCCCTGCAGTGGCCACGCGTGAGGCCTGGTCTTGGGAGCAGTACTTGAAGGAACAGGAGGCCGTGGCAGCGCCCGTTGAGCTGTTTTCCAAGGTGAACAAATCCCTGAAGGTCTTACAGTTTTGCAGGGAATCAACACTTAAGAGAATCCATTGAAATGAAATCGTTTGCCTAGATAGCATACCGACTTATTTGATTTGTAGGCTTTGCTGGAAATGTACGTTAACAAAGCTAATCCAAGCCTTAGTGATTCCACGTGTGCTCTGGGGCCGGCCCGCCTGGGTCGAAACCTAGCGCTGCCACCTTGGGCAGGCAGGCCTTCTAAGTCTCTCTGTGCCTCGGGGGTCCTCGTTTGTAAAGCAGGGGAACCACCACACCTGCCTCCTTGGGTTGCTGCTCTACATGTGAAGGACGTCGGATATAACAGGCACGTGGTAGACACCAAGCGTGAGTCCTTCTTCCTCTTCGCTGATGTTACCGGCATCTGTCCACCCAAGGATCAGTGCCAGACATCTGTTTTGATGTGTTGCATGAAGTGGTGGGTCAGGCGGCCTGTTGGAGGGGACAGTGAACGCCCTGAAGCAGGTTGTCTCTGACTGTAGGGATGCCCGGAGCAGCCCCGGTAGACTTGCTCCACCCAGTGACTCCTGGCACCAGGGGCTTGCAGCTCTGGGGCTCATCTTGGTACCCAAGGTACCAAACCTTCCAATGCCCTTTCTCTTCTTCTCGGGCTGTGTTTTCATTATTTCAGGGGCGATCTGTATAAAAAAATCACATCAGATTTGCATCATTATATTGCATTTTAACCAGCAGAGAGAAGCTAAAAGTTTTTATTTGGTTCACTTTTCATGACATCCGTTGAGTGAGTTACTTGTAGTACGTTTTATCATGTTGAGAAGGCTAGCAGTTTTAATGTAGGACATGGCAGGAGAACCGGGGAGAAGAGGTGTAGCCGGCACGGAACGAAAGCAGAGCCAAGTGTTGGCACCTCACAATTTAAGACACACTGAATATCGACTTGTGGGTTCTTCACCCAGTCCTCATACCAGATGCTTCCAGGGAGCTTTGGAAAACACGGACGTGCATGTTCCTGAGACCTGCTGAACTAGGCCCTCAGGGTGCGGCCGGGGAGGCCATGGGTTGGAAGCCTCCTCGGGGCTCCTGTGTGCAGGTAGAGGTCCCCTGGGGGAGAAGGCTTAAGGTCTGTGCAGGTTCTGCTGAGGACTCGGGTCCTGCTGCCCCCACTGCTGTCATGCGACAAGACTTAGGGCGTTCGTTCCACTAAGCATGTAAGTTCCCAAGGTGACAGGGTGCACAATGCCTGTTCTCCGTGTGCTCTTGTCACCAGCTGTGTTGAGTGGCTTCCGGAAACCTCTCCTTACTTCTGAGTGTGGATGCTCTTTACAGAGGGTTGGCTTTGACCGGGGTGACCCAGTGTAACTTGTAGTCGCCCTTTCCAGCTCTCCCTGTGCCGTCTCATGCCCTTCGTGCAGTGGTTACTCCAGGTCAGAGGGTAGAGGGCTCAGGCCAGGGCCCAGCGAAGGCCTGTGCCTTTCTGTGACCTCCAGGGGCAGATGTAGCCTAGCTGAGGTCCAGGATGCGAGGACACAGGCCAGGCTTGTGCTTGGTGAGATGACCGTCCAGGATCTCAAGGCAGCCAGAAGCCATGAAGGCGGAGATTGACCAAGAAGCACACAGTGTCCTAGGAATCAGGCCTGCGCGTGTCCTCGGGCCAGGACCCCAGGACAGGGGTCCTCTCTTACCTCCACCAGGGTCCTCTGGGACTGAGTCCGATGTTTGGATGTCGGGGGGGAAGTGTGTGTGGTTCCCAGGGCAGGGCGAGTTCTGGCCGATGGCAGCAAAGTGCTAGATCCCCATCCAGCTCCCACCTTCTTCCCTCATCTCAGCCAGCGTGTGTTCACTTTATTTCTCAGACTTTCTTCTTTCAGATCCTTTAAGGTCTGTCAACTCACGTGGGGACTCCTGCAGAGTGGAGTTTCTCCCCAGATTCCCCTTGGGTCCCAGTGCTGACTGAGGCACCTCCAGGGCAAGTGTGGGATTTCTGCCCTGAATTACATCCTGATGCTGCGTTGGGGACCGTGTAGTGATGGGCTGTGGGCCATGCAGCCTCCCCCTTGACCTTCTGAGACCCAGCGCAGCTGGGAGGGGAGCAGGGGGCAGGGCACACCATCTGCATGGTTCCTTGGCTAAAACTATGACTTCCTTAAGCTTCTGAACTCTCACCTCTGTCAGCTCTGAAGGTGACAGAAAGGCATTAGCACAGCAGGCAGCGGCCGCCATCTGATGCGGTGGCTGCCTCTCCCTGCACTCGGAGTTTCACAGTCAAGCCGCTCACGTGTGGCTTCACAGTGAAACTCAGGCTCCGTGTGTGCAGAGCACCGCGTAAGACCTGGACGGAAACACTAGCGTGCTTGTGACACGGACTCTTAAAGTTTTGCCATCTAGTTGGGGTGTAAGATATGCCCAGAAAACGTGATAACAGCACGAGGGAGAATTGTTGATTGTCCTTGGAATATGCAAGTAATGAGCTTACTAGGTGTTTTGTGCTGAGATGGGGCTTCAGCCCACCTGCGTGTGAAGGGGAAGTCACCACCTATTACATCTGGTTTGTCCTGAGGACGGAAGACGTTGCCCTAACTGAGCATTTGTACATATGTGTATATATATATATATATATATATATATATATATACACACACACACACACACACCAATATATATATATATATATATGCTCTGTATATGCTGTATATACACAATACACATATTATGTGTGTATGTGTGTGTGTGTGTGTGTGTGTGTGTGTGTGTGTGTGTGTGTGTGTGTATATATATATATATATATATATATATATATATATATATGTAAGATGAAGTAAGCATGGTTTATGATCGAAAATAGGTTTCAGTAGAATAAAAAAGGCAGATGGTACAAGCCAGCCTTCCAAGCAGGAGGATCAGACTGAACTCGGTTTTGTGTTGGTATTGTGCTCTTGACTATTAATGCTCATTTTCATTGTGTAAATATTATAACCATGGTGTTCAGGTCAGCCAGCTGAGATGGAACTCTTCAGCTTTTAATAGTGAAATGTTGAAAATAAAACTTAGAATAGTTTGCATATCCTGAATGGAAAACTACTCAAAAGAGTATTGCTTTACTTGTAATAGAAAGTTTCCATTCTAATATTCAAGTTTTAGAAAACATACCAATGACACACACACAAACACACACTGTCAATTCTGTCATGCAGATCAGATACGGATTCTACCAAGAAAATGTGTGGGTATTTTTTTTTTTTTTTTCAAGACGCGGGTCTCCCACCGCTGCGGCCTCTCCCGTTGCGGAGCACAGGCTCCGGATGCGCAGGCCCAGCGGCCATGGCTCACGGGCCCAGCAACCCCGCGGCACGCGGGACGCGGGACCCTCCCGGACCGGGGCACGAACCCACGTCCCCCGCATCGGCAGGCAGACCCCCAACCACTGCGCCACCAGGGAAGCCCAATATGTGGGTATTTTTAAAGAAGAGTACACTTATTTCATTTGCACATTTTTTTTTTTTTTTTTGTATTTTGTAGGTCTATTTTAAATATCTTTTTGTACAAGACAAAGTTTTTCTCTTTTTATAATTTATTTTACCATCTGGAGTAATGAGTCTACAAGGATGTAAACACCTTCTGTTGACGTAAAAAATTTAAAAACATTTTCTCTTCATTACCGGTGGAATGTGCCAATCTTGATTTGGTTTAAACTTTAAAAGATGGTTTTGAGGTTGGTTTTAAAAACTTTTCTCTGTCCTCTCTCCCTGACAGTCATCTCCTCATCAGACGTGTCTCCCTAAAGCCGTCTTCCTTCCTGTCGATCATCACAGGTCCACACCTGTCGGCCTGGAGTCGAGGCCCCAGGGTCTGGCCCGTCCACACGGGGCTTCTCCGGGCCTGTGGGGCTGGTCCCCACGCTGGCTCCGCTTGACTATTCCATCTTTATCCGAGTTTGCAGGCCTTTGTGTCTCTCTTGTTCTTTGAACCTCATGGGTCCGTGTCCCCCTCAGAGCCCCCTCTTTCATGAAGCTGCCCCGGCCCGCCCACCCTGCCCTGTCCGCTCGGACCTGCCAGGTGCCTCCTTCTGCACATCTGAAGGATGCAGGGCGGGACAGGAGCAGCATGAAGACGGGACCCAGATCTCCACCTGGGGTCAGATCACTGTCGGGCTCCAGCTGAGGGAACACAGCCGCCGTGGCTCTGAACTGCCCTCTGGGGACAGGGAGCCCCACCAAGCCCCACATCCCTGCTGTCCTTGGCCATCCTCCCGGGACGCTCTGCTTCTTATATCCCCAGGCAGGTGTTCCTGTCTCCAGCCGGCCTGGGGTTGCCAGGTAGATTAGGCCCCTGAAGAGCAGGGATACTTGCACATTTTTAAAAGAATTTGGTATTTCAAAACAAAATGAAAGTAATCATGAGAAAGTTAAAAGTCTCTTGGATGTCTTCATATATCTTTTATAGTTTAGTAATATAGTTCTAATTTGCATTCCATGTGGCTAGGTGTTGAATTGATTTCCGTTTGCTGCTGTAACAAATTACCACAAACAGTGGCTTGAAACAACACAAATTTATTATCTTAAAATTCAGAACGTCCCAAGTCTAAACTGGGGCCAGCAGGGCTGCATTTGTTCTGCAGGCTGTGGGGAGGATCTATTTCCTTGCCTCTTCTAGCTTCTGGGGGGCCACCTGCAGCCCTTGGCTTGTGGGCCCACGTCACTCCAGCCTGTTTTCATCCTCGCGTCTCCTTCCCTGGTCCTTCCACCTCCCTCTTGTAAGGACCCTTGTGATGGCATTGGGCCACCTGGACATTGCAGGACCTTCTCCCCATCCTCAGATTCTTCACTTAATCACGTCCACAAAAGCCCTTTTGCCGTGTGAGATACCAGCATCGCAGGTTCCAGGATTAGGACCTGCACACCTTCGGGGGCCACTATTCTGCCGACCATAGGTGCCATCTCCTTTCCATTGCTGGTGCTTCTCTGTCCCTGCCCCTGGCCCGAGTGACTTCTTATGGGTCTGCTCCCTCGCCTTATCCTCCCGTGGTTCCGCCGTCCCCACCTGGGGTGAAGCAAGCGTTGCAGCATCCTCAGTGGCTCCAGCCCAAATGCACACCTGCTCCCCCGTGGCCTCTGCTTCCCAAGAGCCTCGCGTGCTGTGGCCGGGCCTGGCCGCCCTCCAGGGCCTTGGTCGGTCGCCCCCTGTCTCCCAGGAGGGTGGCTCTCTGAGGCATCTTCCCTCACTCCCGGCAGGAGGCGGTCACCCCTGGGATGGACATGGTGAGACCCTCTTCGCTTCCTGTCACCAGCCTTCACTCCCTGCACCACCCTTCCTCCTTCCCCTGTTGCCCCGGACGAAGTTCCCTCCTCCATCTGGCATCCCTTTACCTGTGCGCGGAGCCCTCCCAGTCCTGCTTCCCGGGAGATCACGGATCCGCTGCATCAGTCCTCACCCTCACACGGGTCCTCTCCCTCCAGGTCACAAACACGCCCGTCGATTCCAGCTTGAAGACGAACACTGCCCCGGGCTCTGCATTTTCCTCTCCATTTTATCTCCCGAGTCCGGTGTAACTTCTTAAAATTTCAGGCCGCGTTTTCTCTTTCCTTGGTTCTTCTAAAACCTTTTCCTCCTCTAGCCTCTGCATCCTGACCTTTCCTCCCATCTCTGCCTGATGCTCCCCCTCAGATCCACCACGTGCTCAGCTTCATCTTACACCTCCCCACCCCAGCACGCTGTCCGTGGCTCAGCCCCTCATGGTGCTCAGTCCAGCCCCCTCCTTGCAGGCCCTTCCTTCTCCTGTGATGTAGTCTGAGGCCGTTCTCTGTGGCTCCCCGGGCATCTCATCATCTCCTGAACCCCGTTCCTCCAGATGCACTGGGTTCCTGGTCTTGGGGCTCTTCCCCTCCGTCTCTCTGCCTGCACCTCCTGCCCCTGCGATGGCACACAGCTCTCCTGCATGCAGTGCAGCTTGCATCCCCGGCCCCTTGTCCTGGGAGAGGTTGGCGGGGGTCCTTCCTCTCTGTGCCCCGTGTGTGTTCGGTGGTCTAGTCAGCTCAAGTTCACCTCCTAATTCTTCAGTACCTTCTCTGTGCACCTACCACTCCTGCCTTAATTTAGGAATAAGCCCTGCTTTTTTTTCCCCACACAGATTGTAGCTAAAATTTCTTAAATGCTCTCAATCCAGGCCGGCCCCGCCGTGAACCTTTCCTGCAGGTGGTTGCCAGAGTCATCTTTGTAAAGTGCGGCTCTGTTTATCGTTTGTGTACTGGGTGTGTCAGACCACGTTAGTTGTCATTCTCTGGGATGACAGGTAGGTGTATTTTGCCCCTTAGTGGGATTGTAATCTCCTGGAAGACTGACTGGGTTTCCTTCTTAATTCCTCTCTGCATGTTGGTTCTCTGGGAGAGGAACACTTTTGAGCGCCTTTTATTTACTCGGGGCTTTTCATAGGCTGCCTCATCAAGTCCTTCCAGCCTCTTCCCCCATCACTGTATAGAGAAGGGGCCTGTAGTGCATTCTTCTGACTCTTAGTTGATTTAGCGGGAAATGACAGCCAGCATCACCCCCTCTCCGGGATCGCTGAAGAATCACATGCGACGTACATAACATGTTTAGCATGATACCGTGTCTGACATGTAGTTCACTTTACTAAATGCCAGCAACTCTTCAAACCACTCTTCTCTTGTGGGTCCCAGTCCTGTGCTCCCCGGAACCGTCCCTTGTCTGGAATGCCAGCTGGGCCTGCTCCCCGGCCCTGCTCCCCGAGCCCTACTCCCCAGGCCCTGCTCTCTGGGCCCTGCTCCCTGGGCCCTGCTCCCTGGGGCCTGCTCCCCGGGCCCTGCTCCCCGGGCCTGCTCCCTGGCCCTGCTCTCCGGGTATGCTCCTGGCAGGACTTGCCTGGATGGACATGGAGACGCCCTTGGCTGCCCTCCGTTGCACCTGGCCTGCCAGCAGAGGTGTCGTCATCTCCATGTCCCGACCCGCACACCTAGGGTGTGTGCCCAGGCTACAGCTCACCCAGCATTGGAGTTTCATCTGAAATCCTAACATTGGCAGGTACTGGGCTTCCAGCCTCTCCCTGTTACCCTCACACTTGAAGACGTACTGACTTCCTTCACGAGGAAGAGCAGAGGCACTTTCCCCAGGTGACTTCCTTCGTCTCCTCAGCGAGGCAGGGTTACTGTCCAGGCCTCCAGACTCAGTGCCTGCCTGTCGTCCTGTGGCCCCCTCGGCGCCACCTGCACCCCTGATGCTCCGCGCCCCGGGCTCTACTCTGCCCCCCACCCCTCTCCTGCTGTCTGTGACCATCTGTTAGATGATTTCAGAAAGAAATGCTTTGTGTCCTGATCAGGAAACTCCAGCCAGCTGTAGGATGATGGGCGGAGGGTAGCCGGTGAGAAAAGACTCCTTCCTAATTTATCTCCTGATGGTCCCGAATACAAGGCACCTTGTGCGGACACATTCCCGCTGTCTGTCCTTCCTTACTTGAAGTCCTCGCGGGAGCAGTGAGTTTAACTCACCCTCTCCCTGAATTTAACTTTTTCACCCAGACCTGAAGTGTATTTAAACCTCTAATTTTTCTAAATATGCCAGTATGTTAAATAGAATCTGAAAAATGTGCGTGTGTGTGTGTTTTGTTTTCAGTAAAGCCTGGATTTGTGTTGTAGTTCCGCAGTGCAGAAAGATGCTGCCGTGAGCATTCACATTTGGTGTAACCCCGTGTGGAACTATTTGAGAAACCTAGACCCTTTCCAACGAAAACAGTTCAGTCAGGTGTCAGGTTTTCTGTGCTTTGAACGTGTTTCCAAAGTACTTGATAATCACTGAGCGCCCCTTCAGAGTTTTAATGTAGATCTGTCTTAGCTAACACTTTAAATATTAGTCACGAGCCACGTGATGACCGTGCATGGCTTTATAAGCTGTAATGAAATTCCTCATTATATCGTGAACTTGGGTATGCTGAGGATCACATGACAGCCTCAGTTCATATGCTTTTTTTTATTTGCCTCAAGTGTTTGCTTGTCTGTCTGCCTATTTGTTTTCGTCTTCTGTGTGTATTGTGTTGTCCCCCAGTTTTAAGATAACTTCGTTGGTGTTTAACAATTCTCCCCCAGAAAAACCAAACATGTTTTGAAAACAGTTATACTCAGATGTTTGGTTGGGGTTTAAAACACAAGGCACATATCGAGGGCAGGGAAAGAAGTGTGTTTGCAGACCAGAATGTGGCCTTACACCATGCAGTCATTTAAGCCGATTGCTTGCTGGGACTCTGAAGAACAGAGCGAATTCCCATTCATGTTCATTTCTCATATTCTCCAGAGCTCTCAGTTATGGAGCAAAACCGAAGCTGCATCCTGATCTCGGGTGTCAGAGCCTTTTCCTTCTCTTGGAATCCACTCCTCTGAAACGGTGGGACTCAAAGGTCCCGGGCTGTGAAGCAGTTCAGCAGATCTGAAGCGGGGGAGCCAGACAGATCAGGCGCTTTTTGTTCTTGGGAGGGGCCTGAAGCCCCCGTCAGGGCGGCTTATCTGCATTTCCAGCTGGGAGCCCAGTATCATGTTCAGAGGAAGGGAAATTAAAAGAAGAAAGCAGTGGCCTTTAGAGTCAAGGGTGGACCGTTTCACGGCTCTTTTCCTGCAGTTAAAGGAAATTTATATTAGAAGTATCCTCATCTCTTTTCCCTGGGAGAGTTTACTTATTCAGGAAAAAAAATATGGGTTTATTGTTTTAGACCCTAGGCTCAGAGGATTTGTGGAATCCACTCAGTGACGGCCAATGAATTATCAGATAACTTCAGGAGTTATTTTTAAAAGTTCTCTATGTGAAGTTCTTTATTTTATACTGTGTGGGTTCTTTTTCTTTGTTCATAAAGATCTTTGTTAGACTGGAGCTGCTTAAGTTCAGCAATATTTCACCCACTCTGATCTGTGCTTTCTTTCTGTTTCTTAGACTATAATTCAGTCAGTGGTTAGGTTAGGGTTGCTGGAGACACACACACACACACACACACACACACACGCACCAGACCTATTATCAATAGGTCAGTGGGTTTCAGGGAAATGAGAATTTCTGCATCTGAGATTACAGTAGAATAGATTCACAAAGAAACAGTAGGAATTCCATTTACTCTAAGTTATTAAAGTGCACTTTTGTTGTGCCATGCATTCTGTGTTCTCTGTTTGTAGGATCCTCCTGGTATAATCTTGTTAGCAGTTTGGAATGAAAAATTAACCTACGAAAAACGTTCAAAATAACGAGGATGTAGTCTCTAAAATGAGAGTTTAAAAATAAGCAATCAGCCGTCCTTCACTGCCATCTTAACTGAAGCTTTGCAGCCAGTTATGTTTAATTAGGTAGGGGATGATTTTTCTCCATTAGCCTAACACATAGGTGGCAAAAATAGGCATCACTTTGAAGAAGCAGAATCTGAAGCAGGTCTTGATGCCTCACCTGTATTTCCATGATGAGCTTCTGTGTTCTGCTTATTGAAGTTTCCTAAATCGGTTATTTAGTCCATGGCTTGACTTTTTTTGGTGGTACGCAGACCTCTCACTGTTGTGGCCTCTCCCGTTGCGGAGCACGGGCTCCGGACGCGCAGGCTCAGCGGCCGTGGCTCACGGGCCCAGCCGCTCCGCATTATGTGGGATCCTCCCGGATCGGGGCACGAACCCGTGTCCCCTGCATCGGCAGGCAGACTCTCAACCACTGTGCCACCAGGGAAGCCCCCGTGGCTTGATTAATGGCAGGTTCCTATAAAGGACAGCCATGCAGCTCTTGGTCTTTTTGGGGGGGTTTTGGGGGGGGGTCTTAGACCGCTTTGAACATCTAATGTAAGCTATTGATAATCTCCTTAGAGAAGTGCTTCTATCGATTTGTGCACAAAATTTTATATAAAATTCAGAAGGTTTCCAGAACCCTTGACTACATCATGGACCCCACTTCTCCACCATTAAGAACAGCTTCGTTAAACAAGAGTACAAAACAACAGTGTGTGTGTATATGTATGTGAGTGTGTGCTGTGTGTGTATTTTTCAGGTTCTCCATTTTCTCCATGATTAAAACAAGAGGGAGTCAGAAGGGGTTCTAATATTCTTGGTAATTTCTACTCTTAGCTCAGGTGAAAATCATAGTTTCTTGAGGAAAAAGCAAGGAAGGCATTTCATAACATTTCATCGTGTGCAGTATTTCTTGGTGAAGACACTTCTAGGATGAAAGATTCATTGCAAGATGCCCAGGAGAACATAGAAGCTATAGTAATGCACCAGAAAGTTGGAATTGAAAAGCAGGTACAGAATTGGAGTTTTCATGAGCTGTTCATCAAGCCCTTGGAGGTCTCAGTAGATACTGATAACTTGATAAAAGTAAACATGGTCACATTTTGGAAAATATGGAAATTTCTTTCCAGCCTGAAACCTGGGTGTCAGTTGAAATTCCCCACCTTCCTCATCCTGTGCATCCAGCCAGTCAGCAGGTGGTGCCCATTTTACCTCCCGGATACGTACGGAGTCTGGCCCCCGTCCCCACTCCCAGCTCTTGTTCTGCATTTGGTTGAGGGCCTCATCACCATTGTTCCGGCTGTCGCAACATTCCCAAATACAATATCACTTTGCGAGTAAGCACAGACCAGGGTTTATATTCCAATTCCAGGTTTTTCCTGACTAGCTGGGCCAGTGGGGCAATTTGTGAGCCTTTCTGAGCCTCTGTTTCCTTGTAGGTGACGTGGGGATTGTAACAGTCCCAATGCAGGAGTGCTAAGGCTTAAATGAGCTGAGTTAGATGCTGTACATGGTACATATGGCAAATTCTCAATTATTAGTAGATATTAAAAGCCTCCTTTCCCATCTTTTCTACCTCTAATTTTACTACGATTCTAATTAATTCTCCACATTGCCACTAACAAGATCTTAATAAAATGCAATAATGTTTTTTTTTCTTCCCAGTGACTAAAAGCTTTTGCTGCTACTTCATTGGCTAAGGGATAAACTAAAAGGTCCTTAACAAACCATACAAAGCTTTTTGTGACCTGGGTCCTGCCTGTTTGCCTAGTGCCTTCATCACTTGATCGTGTGTGTGTATGGATCTTTTTTTTTTTTTTGGCGGTACGCGGGCCTCTCACTGCTGTGGCCTCTCCCGTTGCGGAGCACAGACTCCGGACGCACAGGCTCAGCGGCCATGGCTCACGGGCCCAGCCGCTCCACAGCATGTGAGATCCTCCCGGACCGGGGCACGAACCCGCGTCCCCTGCATCGGCAGGCGGACTCCCAACCACTGCGCCACCAGGCAAGCCCTGTGTATTGATCTTTTTAAAAAACTTACAGTGCCATTAAAAATTCTAACAAGACAGAAGAGTATAAAAATAAAAAGCTTTCTCTCTCTGTCAGTTCCCCGCTCTAGGTGAACCAGTTAAAATATTGTGATGTTTGTCCCTCCAGATCTGTCTAATGTAGTTATGTAGATATGTGAATAATGTCCATATAAATGGTTGCGTGTTCCTCGTCTGTTACTTGCTTTGTATTTATCAGTACCTCATGGCCATCATGCTGCCTCAGCAGCTCCGGGTCTGTGGCTTGCTTTTATTTGATAGCTGTACTGAATTCTGTTGAATTGTGTCTAATTTCTCTCCATGTAAAATTATTTTTATATGTGCTGTTGTGGTGGGAACATAATTCCATTTTCCTCCCCAAGTGGAGAGTCACGGGTCCTGATGCCACGTGTCCTTACCCTCCTGATTGACCCTATAGTAAATTCCCGCACGTGGGGTCTGGCATTCAACGTGGCACTGTTTTCAAACTTTTGGCATCTGGGGATCATCTATTGGTCATGTAGCACATTCTCAGACCTCCAGTTTTTAATATCTAAAAAAGCTCATCCCAAGTTTTCACTATAAAATAAAAACTTAAAAATTATGTCGTCTTTAGTGTTGCCTATAACCTTTCAGAATGACCTCCCATGGTGACTAACTGCCCGTTAAAAACAGACACACACTGTGATCTCAGGCACATTACATAACCACTTGTGGCCCAGTTTCATCATCTGGAAAATGTACGCTTTCTTCATAGGGTTTTTCTTGATGATTTAATGAGTCAATGTTTGTTAAGTGCTTACTTAGAACAGGGTGTGGCCCAGTTCTGTGCTGCACAAGGGCTTGTAGCATAGAAGGCCCCTGTATATGGCTCGATGAAGGGTAGCTCAGCTCTGTAACCATCCTTGTCATTCTTTCCTCTTCACTTCTGTTTAGTGAGAAAGTTGCATCGAACCATTCCTAGGTTTTTGGCTGTGACAGCAAGTGTTGGTGGTTCTTCAGATACATGCAGATTGCCCTGGATTTTCAGATCGAACATGAACCCAGACTCATTTTGTTTTATCAAATGCTATGTTGACACATACTGTGCTCAAAACCTGGCAGGTTGAGTCTCTCGGCTTCAGAGAGAGCCGCAAATGCATCTTGGAACTTCCCCTTTGATTGTGTTTGTCTTTGGAAAATGTTTTTCTCACGTTCCCTTCTGCAGTATTTGAATTTTTTTTTTTTTACTCTACCAATAACATAATTGATTTTTCCCCCATTGAGGAAAGAAAATTGTCAAGTGTTGACAAAAAGCTAAATTCTCTGTGGTCAAGCTGTTTATATCACAGTTTGCCTACATAAGACTTCCTGATGGCTCACCTTTCACGTTTAAAATTGTGACATTTCAGCCCTGAAGGTACACATTGAGATGATGTAAGATTTTGAAGATGTTGCTGAGATAAACCATTTAACAGAGGATGCTGAACTCATGGCAGTGGTCTTTGGTGTTATAAGAAATTTAGTTTTTATCGTCTGCATGTAAAATTCCTAGGAACCTCTTTCCCTCTGAGAGCCATCATGTGGGGACTGAGAAACTGCTGCCTTGTGGCCCTGGGCCGGCCCTTTGCAAGCTCGCTAAAAACCTGTGCCTCAGTAGCTGCGACTCCATCCCATGCCCAGTTTCTCCCATTTCTTTCAATATTGAACTATGATCAGGGGAGTATTGTTGGCTGCCAGCTCCTGCCTGTGAATAACGTAGGATGCTTGTCGACATTCAGATGGCGTCGTCCACTTAGTGTGTAGGCGCTCTTCTGTGGGGCACGTATTTCACTGATGCTCTGCTGGTGCTGGTGGCCACCGACCGACCTTCTGCAGTCTGTGTAGTGGCTCAGAAATTGTCATCGCAGGATCATCTCTCTGCTCTTGCAGTGGGGTTCTCAGTGATGAACAGGTATATCTACCAACTGCCCAAGAGTTGTTCCCACTCTGCACTTTTGACTCTGTCTACCCATGGAGCAAAGACCTGGCACACACCCGTGAACACGACTGTATTTCATAAAGGAATTTTGCCAATGGCCCGTCTACTTTTCTCTAGGCATGGTGTTTTGTTTTTCTTTGTTTTTTTCTAGTGCTCTGACTCATTTTATTTTTAAATAATAGTATATCATTTGTATCTACTTTTGATATGAGGTATGGAACTTTGAATAATCCTTCTTCTCCAACATTAGTGACAAAATTCATCAATTTTATACTAGAAAGCGTTATTTTGCAACTGTTTTGAGAACAGAAAATGAGAAAACAAAACAACTTCACTTCTGTACCCAGGAGCACATGGCGTTTCCCTGGAAATGTCCTTGAAGCCTTCTGTGGCCTCAAGCCAGGTTTTGTTTTGCGTTTTTTTGCCACTCTGTCCCCTTAGTGGAACAAACAGTTGGCAGGCTTTCAGAAGACTTATGTCCTTACTTATGCTCTGCCACTAAACTGGTGTGACCTTGAGAAAGTCTCTTAACCTCTCTGGGCTTGAGTTTATTTAGCTGTAAAAAAGGTTTTCAGGTCCACAAACCTTGTGATTTTTTATGACTGAATTTAATGGACTTATTGCTTGCTTTAAGTGTGTGCTTCCAGTTCCCTTTTCTTCATCTTAATAAAATATAATTTTATAAGCACAGCTCTCAATTATGTTCATAAAATACAAGATTTTTAGAAAGGAAAAACATCTTTTTTTTGTTTGTTTTGCTTACGCGGGCCTCTCACTGTTGCGGCCTCTCCCGTTGCGGAGCACAGGCTCCGGACGCGCAGGCTCAGCGGCCATGGCTCACGGGCCCAGCCGCTCCGCGGCATGTGGCATCTTCCCGGACTGGGGCACGAACCCGTGTCCCCTGCATCGGCAGGCAGACTCTCAACCACTGCGCCACCAGGGAAGCCCAGGAAAAAGATCTTTATCTGCCATGAATAAACCATCACACAGAAAAGAGATGGAAGACAGGCAATGATATTTCTCAGTAAACGTTGCCTTTCGGATTGTTAAAATGACTGTCTTGGTTTTCGTTTGAAACCCTCCAAAGACTACTGTGGCTGCTTGAGCCATACAGGTTCCTTGCAACATTACATAAAAGCTCCCAAGGGCTTCCCTGGTGGCGCAGTGGTTGAGAGTCCGCCTGCCGATGCAGGGGACACGGCTTCGTGCCCCGGTCCGGGAAGATGCCACATGCCGCGGAGCGGCTGGGCCCGTGAGCCATGGCCGCTGAGCCTGCGCGTCCGGAGCCTGTGCTCCGCAACGGGAGAGGCCGCAGCAGTGAGAGGCCCGCGTACCACAAAAAAAAAAAAAAGCTCCCAAATGTTCAACTGAGAAACCATTTTGAAATGCTGACAAGACTGACGTTGCTCATCCCAACCTCTTGGCTGTGATTCATTGCCAGTGTCTTGCATTTATCATTCATATGTGATATAATACTAGTTACTCCCCATCCCCAATTTTACATCTTTCAGTTTTGTTAAAACATGAAAAGCGTTCTCTCTTTTTCTGCAGCTTCTTAAATTTCCTTTCAGCCTTATTATTATACTCTCCCCTGGTCTCTCCTTCCCCTTTGCTTTTCTTACCCATGTTGTGTGCATGTGTATGTATCTATGTATATGGATGTGGTGCTTTGGAAGTTAACTGAGACATTTCAAGGCAGTGAACAGGAGGTAGTCACACAAAACTTGTTAAATACAATCTGCTGGAAAACAGAGCAGAAGTGAGAAGAAGGCTGGGAGAGTTAAATGCACACATGACATTTACTTTTGTAGAAATAAAGTATTCCTGAGAAATCATTCATTCTTGCCATTTCATTTTTGGTTTTCGTCAAATTTTTGGGTTTTGAGCTGTGAATGTAAGAAAGTTTCTAACGACATTTTACAAGCCAATTCATAAGGATTTTAAAGCAATTTCATGTCCTTATAAAAAAAAAAAAAAAGCATGTACCCAAGTGGGGAAGAAGGTTGAATAAACTATGTTACGTGCACACAGTGGAGGACAGTGCAGGTTAAAAGAGAATGTGGGCAGTGGCTGTGACCTGACATGGGGTGGATTCCAGGGAACACTAGGAAGTGAACAAAGCCAATGCAAAACAGCCTGTATAATATGCTGTCTTATGTGTAAGAAGGGAGGGAAAAATAAGAAGAAATATAAACATAATTGCTTATTTTTTCAAGAAGAAACCCGGGAAGGATAAACCAGAAAAGAGTGAGGTTGGTTACCTTTAAGAGGTAGAATGGGGTGGGTAGGACATGGGAAGGAGAGCTATTTCTCTGAGTACCTTTTTGTAGAGCTTTAACTTTTGGAAGTACGTTAATATTCTGCATATTAAAATTGAAATAAATCATTAAAAAGTGAAAGAAAATAGAAACAAATGAACTCAGCCATATTTCAGGTGAATCCCATAATGGGACTGAAGAGAGAAAAAGAATGAATCCAAGTAGTTTATGAACACAGTGTTTATATACCCCATTCTTGGATGGCAGAGCAGGAAGAGAAAATTGCAAACAAATCCTGAACTCTTTTTGTAGGTTTGTTTATTATAGTAGTGGGGGTAAAAGAGTTCTGAAACTGCAGTACATACACTATAGGATTTAGTACCTGAGTAAGTGTGTTGACCTTGTTAGAGGAGAAATACAAATATAGATCAAAAAAGACAGAATGAGCCCTCTGAGGATGGATTGAATTAGATGGATCTGTTTGAACTTAAGATTTATCATATGTATGTATATACATATATGTGTATACATATGTGTAAATGTTTATGTATGTATATGTGTTTTGTATGTAACTATGGTGAAGGAATGGCAGAATATTGTAATTGTGTGATCAAAATTAACATCACCAATGGACCACATGTGATGTCCTTAGAAGAACACATCATCACCCATATGGCAGGCTGGCAAAACAATGCATAACCTGAATCTAACCACAGGGAAACATCAGACAAATCCAAAATGAGGAACTTTCTATTTTAAAAAATATAGGAGGGAAAACACTGTGTTCTTTAAAAATGTCAGTATTAGAAAAGATAAAGAAAGGCAATGGAAAATGTTCCAGATTAAGGGAGACTAAACAGACATGTCAATTAAGTTTAATATCTGCCCTTAAACTGAGTCCTCTTCTGGAGGGAAAATATTATGAAGTGCATTGTTGGATAAATTGGAAAAATTGTAATATGAGTGGAAGATTAGTTAAAAGTATTGGATAATGTCAAATTTACAGACGTTGATAAATGAGCTGTTGTTAAGTAAGAGAACGTTCCTATTTTTAGGGAAAATAGACTGCTCTTAGGGAAAAAATTTAGTGTTTAGGGGTAAAGAGCCCTCAAATGATTAAAAAATCATATGTACACATATATGTATATGTATACATCTGTATCTGTATACACACAGACACTTGAGAGAGGGGGCAAACAGAAATGATAAAGCAAATGAGGTGGAATGTTAACAATAAATAAATCTAGGCAAAGGCTATACGTGTTCTCTGTACTATTTTGTTCTTGGAACTTTCCTTTAAGTTCGACATTATTTCCAAGTGAAAAGATTTTTCTCAAAAGAATAAATTACCCCTAAAGTAGGCATTCGTATATTGAGCAATCGTTAGTAGTGATTAAAAAGCAGCTCTAGATCTAATAGTACTAGATTTTAGTCATCATCTTCCATTGGTGTACTTACGGGTTTATTCTCAGTTAAGAATAAATAAACGAGTAATGCTGAATCTTCTCAAGACTGTCTGCTCAAAGCTATTAATCATTCAGCAAGGCTATGGGAAACAAGACCAGTATTGAAGAAAATAATAAATGGGAATGAATGAGAAAGTCTTTTATGAAATAAATTCCTTTTACAATAGCAATAAGCTTAAAAGTTACACAGGAATAAATACTACAAAGTGTTATGTGAAAATTTTCAAAACATCTTGGACAATGAAAATGATTAAATAGAAAGGGAACAAGTTCCTGATTAGAAAACTCAGCATGATTAAGATTGCTCTCCAGATAAAAAGACTCATTATAAGCAATTAAGACAATGTGATGTAGACAAATATGCCAATAAGTAGGATTAAAAGGCCAGAAATATACCCACAGGCATATAAAAACATGATATAATAGAGGAAACTTTGCAGATCAATGAAAGTGTGGGCTATACTCAAAAAAATTTTTTTGAGTAATTTGTTTAGACCCCCTACCTCACTCTATAGAAAAAATCAATTCCAACTGTATTGTAGATTAAAATAGGAAGAACACAAGTTTTAAAATAACACTAGGAAGAGAAATAGCTTCCAGATGGCAGAAGAGTAAGACGTGTGGAGATCACCTTCCTCCCCACAAATACATCAGAAATACATCTACACGTGGAACAACTCCTACAGAACACCTACTGAATGCTGGCAGAAGACCTCAGACCTCCCAAAAGGCAAGAAACTCCCCAACGTACCTGGGTAGGGAAAAAAAAAAAAAAAAGAAAAAACAGAAACAAAAGAATCGGAATGGGGGCTTCCCTGGTGGCACAGTGG
>RJWK010035833.1:0-22005 GCA_004363435.1 Platanista minor
CGTCTTCATTTCTTTTCATTCTTTTTTCTTTATTCTGTTCCATAGCTGTGAATTCCACCATTCTGTCTTCCAGGTCACTTATCCGTTCTTCTGCCTCAGTTATTCTGCTATTGATTCCTTCTAGTCTAGTTTTCATTTCAGTTATTGTATTGTTCATCTCTGTTTATTCTTTAATTCTTCTAGGTCTTTGTTAAACATTTCTTGCATCTTCTTGATCTTTGCCTCCATTCTTTTTCCGAGGTCCTGGATCATCTTCACTATCATTATTCTGAATTCTTTTTCTGGAAGGTTGCCTATCTCCACTTCATTTAGTTGTTTTTCTGGGGTTTTATCTTTTTCCTTCATGTGGTACATAGCCCTCTGCCTTTTCATCTTGTCTTTGTTTCTGTGAATGTTTTTGTTCCACAGGCTGCAGGATTGTAGTTCTTGCTTCTGCTGTCTTCCCTCTGGTGGATGAGGCTATCTAAGAGGCTTGATGGGAGGGACTGGTGGTGGGTAGAGCTGACTGTTGTTGCTCTGGTGGGCAGAGCTCAGTAAAACTTTAATCCACTTGACTGTTGATGGGTGGGGCTGGGTTCCCTCCCTGTTGGTTGTTTGGCCTGAGGCAACCCAAGACTGGAGCCTACCTGGGCTCTTTGGTGGGGCTAATGACACACTCTGGGAGGGCTCACGCCAAGGAGTACTTCCCAGAACTTCTGCTGTCAGTGTCCTTGTCCCCGTGGTGCGGTACAGCCCCCCCTCTTGACCCCCCCCACTGCCTCTGCAGGAGACCCTCCAACACTAGCAGGTAGGTCTGGTTCAGTCTCCTGTGGGGTCAGTGCTCCTTCCCTTGGGTCCCAATGCACACACGACTTTGTGTGTGCCCTCTAAGAGTGGAGTCTCTGTTTCCCCCAGTCCTGTAGAAGTCCTGCAATCAGTTCCCACTAGGCTTCAACGTCTGATTCTCTAGGAATTCCTCCTCCTGTTGCCGGGCCCCCAGCTCGGGAAGCCTGATGTGGGGCTCAGAACCTTCACTCCAGTGGGTGGACTTCTGTGGTATAAGTGTTTTCTCCAGTCTGTGAGTCACCCACCCAGCAGTTATGGGATTTGATTTTACTGTGATTGTGCCCCTCCTACCATCTCATTGTGGCTTCTCCTTTGTCTTTGGATGTGGGGTGTCTTTTTTGGTGAGTTCTAGTGTCTTCCTGTCGATGATTGTCCCGCAGCTAGTTGTGATTCTGGTGTTCTCACAAGAGGGGGTGAGAGCACGTCTTTCTACTCCGCCATCTTGGTTCCTCCTCCTGATTATATCAATCCATACTATTTTATATATCCTTTTTAATACTCATCTCTCTCATAGTTGCTTATTTATATCTGTCTCCTTCCCTAAACTGTGAGCTTTTCATGGGTTTTGTATTGTTTATTGCCTTAGAGCTGGTGTTTTGCACGGGTTGACAGTATTTGCCAATCAAATAGTGAACTTTTCTGGGATACCTGAATGTTGGGTCTTCCTTTCTAGTCATAGAGTTCTATGGTCATAAGTAAAAACTGGGATAGAATTTTAATTTTGTTTCTACCCCTTGTCATCTTATGTTGTCATGCTTAATTATAATCCCTTTAAGAGGTCTTTTCTTACATGGATGTTAAAAATTTAAAAATAAGAAAGCTTAGAATCACAGAGTTTGGAAAGCCTCCTGTGGTCCCATGTATTTTCCTCCCACTTAAGTGTTTGTTAACAGCTTCTCCCATGTGGTCTTTCAGTCCGTTTGGATACCTCCAGTGACAGGGAGTTCATCAGTTCTGCAGATAGTGTGTCCTACTCTTGAACACCTCTTCAATTAACATTTTCCTTATTAATTTTTTTTTAAATTTATTTTTATTTTTTGGCTGCGTTGGGTCTTTGTTACTGCACTAGGGCTTTTCTCTGGTTGCGGCGAGCGGGGGCTACTCTTCGTTGTGGTGCGCAGGCTTCTCACTTGCAGTGGCTTCTCTTGTTGCGGAGCATGGGCTCTAGGCACACGGGCTTCAGTAGTTATGGCACGTGGGCTCAGTAGCTGTGGCCTGCGAGCTCTAGAGCGCAGGCTCAGTAGTTGTGGTGCATGGGCTTAGTTGGTCCCCGGCATGTGGTATCTTCCCGGGCCAGAGCTCAAACCCGTGTCCCCTGCATTGGTAGGCGGATTCTTAACCACTGCTCCACCAGGGAAGCCCCAGCATTTTCCTTATTGAACCTGAATCTATCTTTTATATTTCTCTGTTTGTCCTTTGTTGCCATAAAATGTAATTTACTCCTAAGTGTGCATAGTATGTTTCTTTTTCTACATTTTTTCTTTATTATGCTAAACATACCAAGTTTTTTCAGTTATCCAAATGCCAGGCTTTCCACATTTCAACCCCCAAGTTACCTCCTCTGGATTCTAGCCTTTATTTTTAAGAAAATTCTCCCCCATGACTTTTTTTTTTTGTGGTACGCGGGCCTCTCACTGCTGTGGCCTCTCCCGTTGCGTAGCACAGGCTCTGGACGCGCAGGCTCAGTGGCCATGGCTCACGGGCCTAGCCGCTCCACAGCATGTGGCATCTTCCTGGACCGGGGCACGAACACGTGTCCCCTGCATCGGCAGGCGGACTCTCAACCACTGCGCCACCAGGGAAGCCCCCCTCCCATGACATTTTATTATGAAACTTTTCGAACATATAGAGAAGTTGAAAGAATTGTACAGTGGACCCCCGTATACCCACTACCTATCTTCTGTAGTTAACTTTTCATATATTTGCTTAGTCATGCAGCTATCCATCTGTGAATCCATTTTTTTTTAAAGCATTTCATAGTGAGTTGTAGATATCTAAATATTTCAGCTTGCATATCATGAATTAGAGCTCAGTATTTGTTTACAGTTTTTCTTTTTAGGTAAATTTATACACATTGTAGTACAGAAATCTTAAGTGTACCGTTCAGTGAGGTTCGATGTGCCTCCTCTTGTATAACTCAAACCCCTAACAAGATAGAGATTTGTCACCCCAGAAAGTACCCACTTGCCTCTTCCAAGTCAGTCCCCACACCATCCTCCCAGGTGCGACCACTGTTCCCTTTTCTTCTATCACAGATTAGATTTGCCTCTTTTAAAACTTCATGTGAATGGAATCGTATGGAATCATGTGTTCTGTTGTATACAGCTTCTTTCACTTAGCATAATGTTTTTGAGATTCATGCACATTGCTTGTATCATTAATTTCTTCTCTTTTATTGCTGAGTAGGATTCCAGTGTGTAAATATACCAATTTGTTTATTTTTTCATCAGTCCCCGGGTGTTGATGGACACCTGGGTTCTTTCTAATTTCTGGCTATCTTGGATAAAGATAGCTCTGAACTTCGTTGTACAAGGTTTTGTGGACAAATGTTTCATTTCCCTTGGGTCAGCTATTTAGGGGAAGAATCAGTGGTCATAAGATAGCTGTATACTTAGTTTTCTGAGAAATTGCCCAACCTTTTTCCAAAGTGGCTTTCCACTTTACATTCTTTTGCGATACGCGGGCCTCTCGCTGTTGTGGCCTCTCCCGTTGCGGAGCACGGGCTCCAAACGCGCAGGCTCAGCGGCCGTGGCTCATGGGCCCAGCCGCTCCGCGGCATGTGGGATCTTCCCGGACTGGGGCACGAACCCACGTCCCCTGCATCGGCAGGCGGACTCTCAACCGCTGCGCCACAAGGGAAGCCTACCACTTTACATTCTTTTTACAGTTCTGGTTGCAACCTCCACATCTTCACTAACATTTGGATTTTAGCTTTATAATGCCCTCTTAAGAAGTGCTTTTACAGAAATGATCACAGTCCTCTAGATAGAGTCTGAGACTGCTCTGATTCAGTGATATGCTTGCCTTCTTAGTTTGTGAGCACTGTTTTGGGGCTACTGTGTCATATTGAACTTAAGGTCAACCAAAACATTGAGATCTTTTTCAGATTAATTGTTTTTGAGCCATGTTACCTTTCTGTGCACTTAAGAAACTGATTTTTGAAAATCCTAAATGTAAGACTTTAAATTTATCCCCATTATGTTTCATCCAATTAATTTGAGAAAACCTAGAATTTTGAATCTGTCATCAGTCGGTGTGGCAGTCCCTTTCAGCTTTATATCATTTACAGATTTGGTAAGTGTGTTTTCTGGGTGTTTTAGGTTGTTGATAGGATTGCTGAATAGTTCAGGTCCAAAGATAGGGTCCTATGACACACTGCTGGAGACTTCTCTCTTGACTCCATTCAGTAGGATAGGCCAACACACTATGAATTTATCTCATTATAAAATCATGTAGCTTACTTTTTTGTGTGTTTTCCCATTAGAATTTAAGCTTCATGAGAGTAAAGTCCTGTCATGTATCTAAGCATCTAGAACCAGGGATTAAGGCATGTAGCTGGTGTTCAATAAATGTTTTTAAGTGAGTGAGTGAATGATGGATAGATATGAGGATTTTGTTAAAAGCCTTGCTGAAAGCAGCTTTCATTGAATTTTCTTGGAATTCCCCCTATGGCAAAATGAAACAAACAAGTGCCAACAGCATACCGTTTGGCTTTTTTGCAGAAAAGGAAGTGAATGAACTGATGGAAGAGCTGTTTGAAACTGTGAGTAATGATCTTTGAATGAGAACCCAGAATAGTAAAAGTGGATTCTCCAGCAAGCTCTGTCCTTTGGTCTCAGGGCCTCTCTCTCCAGAAGGGTGGTGTGAACCAAGCCCATTCCCCTTTCAGTCCACCCAGGAGAGAATATAGTGACAGGAGAATTTTGCTAAGTAATAAACTTTGTAGGTTATTCTTAATAAAGTTTTCCTTGCAAGCTTTTGGATGGACTCTTCACTATCACATGTTGCATCCTTAAAGATTGCAAACTAATTTTAGATTATTCTGAGCCCACATAGTTACCTTTCTCATAAATTTATCTCTTTAAAGATATTCTGATCCTTTCAAGTTATCCATGCTCTGTCTTTACCATTACAAGTTAGCTGATTGAGAAACTTGTTTCCTGGCTTATATAATAGCTACCTCATGTGCAGGATTGTGCGAGCCCAGGAGTGAGAAGGGTTGTGATGCAAGCTCTTTCTGTGCGCCAGCGTTATTAAAGTCCTGTAAACTACCCTTTGCTTTGCCTCCTCACTGCTAGAGTGACTTTTGCACGCCCATTCCCCAGGAAAATCCTTCTTTTCCTTTGCCCTCAGTTTCAAGATGAGATGGGATTCTCCAACATGGAAGATGATGGCCCAGAGGAAGAGGAATGTGTGGCTGAGCCTCGGCCTAACTTTAACACCCCTCAAGCCCTACGGTAGGCTAACCAAAGACCTTGAGACTTAGGATGGAGGAAAAGTGTATGTCTGAAAAGGTTTTGAGAAATTTTGCTTAACAATTTCCCATCCCTGACTACCTGCTGTTACTGATATTAGGATGCAGAGTCCCTTGGGGGTGTTAGGTGTCAAGTGAATAAGTCTCCTTATTATGGGGCAGTGCAGCTATAGACCAAGCTGTACCTGTTTGGGAAGGGAGAAAAAGCAGTAGCTGGCATCCATAGCAGCTTCTCCAGGTGAGTGGTGCTGGAGAGGTGTGTAGGACTCTATGTGGCCAGCCACAGAAACTACCCCAAATTGTAATATCCAGTATGTCCCTTTTGTTCTTCTGTTTGTCGTTAACATCGAGTAAATGTTAATGAACCTTTGTGAGTCAACAAGGCATTAATTGAGCAAACCACAAAGCACCTGAAGTAATGCCCTGGAGTCTGAAATGTGTGTACTGCCCTCTTCACTTAAATTAGCACTTCCGTTGTCCCACACAGAGAGTAGAGGCTTTAACTGTTACCACCCCCCGCCCCCGTTTTTGTGATGAGTTTGCATAGTTTATCCATACTTTATTGATATCCATTCTGAGTAGCAGCATACTGTCGTTAGGTGACTGGCTGGATGTCAGGGTATGGTTTGTGCCATGCATGGAACAAAGCAAAACTGAAAGACACAGAGTCTCTAATTAGTCCTGTGTTTTTTTTTTTTTGCGGTTCGCGGGCCTCTCACTGTTGTGGCCTCTCCCGTAGCGGAGCACAGGCTCCGGACGCGCAGGCTCAGCAGCCATGGCTCATGGGCCCAGCCGCTCCGCTTCCCGGACCGAGGCACAAACCCGCGTCCCCTGCATCGGCAGGCGGACTCTCAACCACTGCGCCACCAGGGAAGCCCAGTCCTGTGTTTTAACTTAACAGCATTACCTTCCTAGAGAGCTTTGGATCCACCTGAAAGCTAGACCTTCAGGGAACTTGCAAATTTAGTGGAAAAGACAAGGTTTACTAATCACTGTGTAAAAGTCAGAAATATCAGTCATACTCCATTACAATAAATACCGTAATATAACCACAACAGAAATCTCAGGAGTTCCTTTTTTTTTCCAGCTTCGTTGAGGTATAATTGACAAATAAGGTTGTAAGGTACTGAAAGTGTACAACGTGATGATTTTTTTTTTCCAATGTGATGATTTGATAAATGTATGCTTTGTAAAAGGATTCCCCCCATCAAGTTAATTAACACTTCTGTCACCTCACATATTTACCTTTTTTTTTTTGAGAACAGATTTCAAAATTTCTTAGAGTCTGTATTTGACCCACTTATTTCACGCCATATTTCATAGAAAAAAATTCTAGTGTAGCAGAATAGAACCTGGGAACTTATTATCATGGGACTTGATCTGTAAACATATTTCAGTTCCACTAGTCAACTCTGTGTATGAATTTTTAAAATTTGGTCATTATGTAACTACTTAAAAATCCTTGTTCCAATTCAGTTACCTTTTGGTATTCATTTGATCTGCTTGGGCTGCTGCTGCTTTTCTTTCAGCTAGAAATGTAAACCTAGCTTAATCTTTGGTTAAGTAAAATATCACAGGGAAGATGAGTTCCCTGTGTTCCCCTTATCAACTACCCATCCAGGTAATACTTATTAAAATCAGGTGCAGGCTTTTTTTTTTTTTTTTTTTTTTGCATTATCTACATTTTTCATGCTTCTGTTCTTCTGTTCCTCTGCTAGTAATGCAGATAATCAAGAGATTTCAATTCTCAGTAAAATTGTACAGAGGACAGGCCTGTGTCTTTAGGTTTTCACCCTGTGCCAGCCCATACTCACAGTAAATACTGGAAGAGGAAACATAACTTTTTTCAACAGCCTCTGGGGATAAAGATTATTATCATTTAACTATTGCTAAATTCTAGAGGATTTCTTGAATTATGATAACCTGCTAGTCATAGCTACTTGAGCAGGTCTTATCCTGATTGCACAGAGTATCAGCTCTTGCTTAATCACTTGAGTGTCTTGTTCTCCCTCTAACCTCAGAACTAGCATGCTAGGTATTTGGATTCTTACTTCAGCCCCAGACACAGTCTCTCTCTCTCAGGAGGTAGGGGTAGGAGGGTAGTGTTAGAAAACTTGGAGAAGATTCTGTATCACCATTAAGAACAAGTCCGAGATTAATTTGGCTGTCAGTGTGATGAAAAATGATGGGTTCCCATTAGCTCCTTGGCTGCTTTGTTATCCAGACACTTCCCTACTGTTAGATTTTTGTTTAATTTCCCCTTCATTACGATATTACTTAGAAGACTGATGTGGAAGAATGGGTGTGGGGGGGCGATTCAGAATCATCTTATTTGAATGTGTGCTAACAACTTTGGGAGAAGATTTGGGTAGGATAGGAGTTTGTCTGTTGGCTAAAGTGAGATTTGGGGATTAGCTGTAGATGGAAGTTGTTCAGACTTGCCTAGCCCACCATTAGAAGGAACTGGATGTGTTGTGGACCCAGGGAAATGTTCAAATCCAATCATCTCCCTGTTGAGGATAGGTTTGAGGAACCACTGGCCAACTTGCTAAATGAGCAGCATCGCACAGTGAAGGAGCTACTTGAACAGCTGAAGATGAGGAAATCTTCAGCCAAACAGCAGCAGGAGGTAGAGAGGGTTAAGCCCCAGAGTGAGAAAGTTCATCAGACTCTGATTCTAGACCCAGCACAGAGGAGGAGACTCCAGCAGCAGATGCAGCAGGTAAGACTCTTCTTGGTAATGTTAATATTGGATCATCCCATGGCCTGGCTCGAAGCCAAACATTAAATTAGCAGCTTTGGAAAAGTTGGAAATAGGTGTCTTGATAACCACTGAAACCACAGGACCACAGGATCTTCACATCAGTTAGGACCTTGAAAGGTCATCATGTTCGTGTCCTTATGGCTCAGGTAAGAATTGCATGTAAGGACCCTGATAGTATTCAGAATGATAGATTTCAAAGAATCTTTAGTAATCCCTTCTGAATTTAACAGCCTTATTGCCAGAGTAGTTTTTTCTTCTTTCTAATCTTAATGCTTCTGGCTTGAGGTTAAGCTTCCTCTGGTTCTGTCATTTTGCTCAAGTGGAACATATTTGAGAAAAAAATTCATACCAAGATACTGTGTTGTTCTCATAGTCTCTCTAGAAAGCCAAACATATATGCTAAAGTCACTAACGTCTTGGTAAAGTCTTCTGGGTTCCTGAAATGACAACATCATAACATGTCACTATGTTATTTTCTTTCCCTCCCCAGCATGTGCAGCTCTTGACGCAAATTCACCTTCTCGCTACCTCCAACCCCAGTCTCAGTTCGGAGGCCAGTACCACCAGGATATTTCTTGTAAGGTTTCAAATATCCCTAACTCTAAAGAATTGTGTATGCAGTTAGTTTGGAAGTCATTTCTCACAAATATTGACTCATCATAAGCTACATTTATTCTTCTCTCCTGCATGTTTTGGTAGCTGTTCGTATGGCGTCACGTGCTTGCTGATAAAACATAAGTTACTGGTTCCCATGAAAGGACAGAGAGAGTATTCGGTTTCTTAAGACTATTCCTCTTACCTTTTTATCAGGTTCTCTTAGCTTTAGATCCACTCGTCTTGGGCTTTTGGTACTTCTCTTCTTTTTATTGAATTCGTTATTTATTAGGCTCAATATCAGTGTTTTATATATAAAATTAATTTTGCTCATGGCATTGTGAAATATTTCGGAGGAAGGGCTTTTAATTTCAAATTTTGGGGATCTCCCTGGAGGTCCGGTGGTTAGGACTCGGCACTTTCACTTCCAGGGCCCAGATTCAATTTCTGGTCGGGGGACTAAGATCCTGCAAGCCGTAGGGCGTGGCCCAAAAGAAAAAAATTCAAATTTTAACACATTTTTGACTGGAGACGTCTTACAGTCACAGGCGTTAGTTTTTGCAAAAATCCCCCTGTCATTAATGTGTTAAAATCCTATAAAAATTGCTCCTGAACTTTGGGGTAGGTAATGAGGATATTCTTTGCCTCTTGGGTAAGTCTCTTTGGAGTTTGAGTTGGCTAGTAGTCTGAGCTTCCTTCGATAGTCAGCCGAGTGTTATTTCCCTCTTACTGTGTTAAGAGGATCATGAGAAATACTTTGTTCTTCAGAGAAACCAATGAAGACATTTAAAATTTTTGTTTTATTTTATTAAGTAATGGCTCTTACTCTTGAGAATTTTAATTCTAGCTGGGGAGGTAGACCATACATCCAAAAGGCTGAGGAACACTCAGACTGAGAATAAAAGAAGAGCAAATTAGTGTCTCACAAATCCCCGAATATCTGAGGACTCAGCAAAAGAGCAGTCTTTTTTTTGTTTGTTTTTTTGCGGTACGCGGGCCTCTCGCCGCCGTGGCCTCTCCCGCGGCGGAGCACAGGCTCCGGACGCGCAGGCTCAGCGGCCATGGATCACGGGCCCAGCCGCTCCGCGGCACGCGGGATCCTCCCGGACCGGGGCACGAACCCGCGTCCCCTGCATCGGCGGGTGGACTCTCAACCACCGCGCCACCAGGGGAGCCCAAAAGAGCAGTCTTAATGATTAGCAAAATGTTAATTATGGAAGACTTTATGATGATTTTTACCTGTTTTTATACAATTGTAGGAAGGACAGGTTTTCACTCAGAGGCTAAGGGCTACTGGTATTCATTGTCTGGAACTTAGATCTCCTTTGTGTCCTCTTTTCCCAGAAAGAGCTGGGAACCTTTGCTCAAAGCTCCATCGCCCTTCATCATCAGTTCAACCCCAAGTTTCAGACCTTGTTCCAACCCTGTAACCTGATGGGAGCTGTGCAGCTCATTGAAGACTTCAACACACATGTCAGCGTTGACTGGAGTCCTCGTAAAACTGTCAAGAAGACTGGTAGGGGACAGATGTGTCCGCTTTAAGTTTTTACTTGCAATGGGAGGTGGGAGTCTTATCCCAAAGATAATTTCCTAGGGGTGGAGGAGACAGGGTGTTTGTAATTTCTTCCTCCTCTCTTTTATCCTCCCTTTGTGCTCATTATCTAAGTTCTAGAATTAGGTGAGAATACTTGGGCTTAAGTAAGGGATGGAGGCAGTGGACAGGGCAGGGTTGTGGGGGGTAGAGATGTGGGACTTGTGCTAATAATTGGACTTAAGTAGATATGAGGGTAAGTATTAGGGGTCAGGTCAAGACAAACTGGTATCTGATAAAGATGGAAGTCAAGTGGTAAAGTCGGGTGGTGTTTAGGTGTTTTTTTTTTTTTTTTTTTTTTTTTTGCTGTACGCGGGCTTCTCACTGCTGTGGCCTCTCCCGTTGCGGAGCACAGGCGTGTTTAGGTTTTTACTCACTTCTTCATTAAGATCATTTTATTGCCCATAATGATTATAGTGATATCTCCATTTTGAGTGAAACATTGATTTGGGAGTTAGGAACAAATTAGAGATGTTGTACATTTACCATGTTCAATATTTTAAAGGAATGTGCAGGTTTGGTTTCTACCTTGCATTGGTTTAGTATTTTTTGAGAAAATATTTGCTGTTCCCTTAAACTAAATATTTGCTTCTGATTTGTTCCTAGTTTAGCAAATTAGTTGTGTTTTGCTGTGGATTTGGGTTTGTCTTTGGATTTGATTTTAAATCTCTGACTCTTATAGTTAAATTGAATACAGTTGAATTTAAGTGCATTATGTCATGGACACTGATCTCAAACTACTTTATTAGTTATATGTTGGTAATGAAAACTTAATTTAACACCAGACTACAGTGATAACTTATACATATAGTGTCCTGTGTTTTTCTTCTGGGGATATAAAAATAACATTTATGCAAGGAGAAATATGGCTGTATAGTAGTGGTGCTTATCTCTGGAAAGGCAGAAGTGCCTGGAACTAAGAGGCTTAGACAGCAAGACAGAAATGAATGAGACTGAATTGTCTCATTCTCTTTATGGTTTTTTTGTTCCCAACCTCAGGAGGAATCTGGGAGAACTTAATGAAAGTTAAGTAAGAATCAAATAAAATAAAATTTGGAATACCAGATTTGTGAGGGAGATTAAAGAAGTTGGAATCTTATCCTGGAAGAAAGAAAGCATTGTTGAAGGTCACTTATCTTTCAAGGATTTAAAGGGGGAAGGAGGTAAAAATTTTTTGAGCATACACTATCTGCCAGGTATCACTAGGTACTTTATAAGTGCTTATGTTACTTAGTGTGTGAAGTATTCCACACAGGAAAGAAAAAGAGAATCAACTTTTAATAACATTGAATGGGACTCCTTTTAGGTATATGTTAGGCTGAGAAAGATTGTGGAAACTTTTGGGAGGGGGGTATGTGGGTGGAAGGGCATCATGTTAGGTAGGGGTGGCTCTATATAAATGCAAAAATGCATTCAGAAGCTTTTGTGAAGCCCTCTTTTGTTCTAGAAGTTCATTTATCACGAATTTTTTTCTTACAGCCTATGAATTTCCCTGTTTGCCAAAGCAAGTGGCTTGGATCCTAGCCACAAGCAAGGTTTTCATGTATCCAGAGCTACTTCCAGTGTGTTCTCTGAAGGCAAAGAATCCTCAGGATAAGATTTTCTTCACCAAGGCGGAAGACAAGTAAGGGTTTACTGTGAGGTGAACAAGAGCACAAAATATCCCAAGGAGAAGACCTGTATAATAAAGAACGGGCACAAAAGACAAAAAGAAAAGCAGTGTAGATGGGCGCAGTTCTGTAGTATGTGCTTGTTCCAGCAGTGCCAAATACTGCTTTTTTTAGGGAATGACATACATACAGATTTTTGAAACATTTTAAGTTGTTTTTTGTCTTTTATTTATTGTAAAAACTTATCTTGTAATACTGTTAGAGGAAAATTTTCAAAGGAAAGCAGTTTTTTTATCCATTATCCTGTAACCACCCCAAGACAATGATTTTTCTTTTTGCATTTCTTATATAATTATTGGCAATATAAGTGTAATTATGTTTTGCTTTTTTTAACTTAACGTCTTCTTGAAATTGTTTTTTCTATCAGATTCCATGCTGTAACATTGTCTAATTTTTGTTTCTGTATATTGTCTTTTAAGGCCATATTAATGGCCCTATGGTAGTCCTTTTATTTGCCACTCCCCCCGCCACCCCCCCCAACCCCACCCTCTCTTGTTTAGCTGTTCTGACTGAGGCTTCACCAAGGATCTTTGTGCATAGAGCTTTTGAAAATCTTTCCAGTTTACCTCTTTGGGTAAATTCTTAAGAGTGAGATTATTCGATAAAGGTTATGAACACTTTTATGGCTCTTGATTTGTATTTCCCCACTGCCATCAGCAAATACGTACATAGGTAACTGTAATTGAATATGTTATGTTGGGAGGTAGTGTTGGTGCTGTTTAATATGTCTAACATGGTGCCCAATATTCATTTTATATTAGTTTTGTTAGAGCCATTCTTCTTCCTTCAAATTTCATTTGTATTATTAGTATAAAGTGCATCATGATCTGACATTTATTAGTGATTTATGCCTGGTGTTTCCTCTTCTCACTTGATTGGGAACACTCCTCACTGAGTCTTAGTCACATAGTACTTCTTAGCACTCAGTAAACATCTGAAATTTTCTATTGAATTGCCATTAACTTGTACGAGAATTAGATGTGGAAAAAGTGGGTTATAGAATGTGGAGTTCATCTGGGAGGCTTTTCAGCAGGATGGACTGTCAGGTGAGATTGAGTTGTCACTGCCCCTTTCTCAGTTTGTTAGCTTTAGGACTGAAGCACTTCGAAGGGACCGAGTTTCCTAAGCCTCTCATCAGCAAGTACCTTCTCACTTGCAAGACCGCCCACCAGCTGACAGTGAGAATCAAGAACCTCAACATGAACAGAGCTCCTGACAACATCATTAAAGTAAGTGCTCCCTGCACGCTCCACCGGAGACCTCGCCTGGGTGCAGCCATTTTCGCCTGGGTGCAGCCATTCCTTTTCCTTTGCTTAGTCTCAATGAATAGCCTTTTATTTAAGGCTAGTTCCTCCCACCTGCACACTAGGTTAATCGCCCTCTTTCCTTTCCAGGCACAGTGATCCATTATTTTCCTCTGGAGTATCATCTTCTCCCTCTGTTATAGATATTTCTCCTAACTATAAAGTTGTTCAAATTTTAAAATACTTCTCGAACCTGTTTTCCTCCAGCTATTCATTTTCTCTTTTTTTTTTTTTCCACTCTAACCTTCTTCAAAGGGTTAGGCCACAGTCCACATATATCCTTCTCCTTAACTCTTTATATGTAGATATTTATATCAGAGTTAGTTATAAAGTATACTTTAAAGAATCAAATAGTTCTGTGAGACTTGTCATGAAAGACAATAATTTTTCTCCCTGTTTCCTGCTAAACAAGGGTTTTGTGGGTGATGGTACATTTACCTCCATATCTAGGTAGCATGCTTATAATTGCTACCACTTGATTTTTTTTTTTTTTTTTAATATTTCTTTCTTTCTTTGGCTGCATTGGGTCTTAGTTGTGGCACGTGGGGTCTTTCATTGCAGCACGTGGGCTTCTCTCTAGTTGTGGCGTGCAGGCTTCAGAGTGCACGGGCTCAGTAGTTGTGGCACACGGGCTCAGTAGTTGCAGCGTGCAGGGCTCTCTAGTTGTGGCTCACAGGCTCTAGAGCGTGCGGCCTTAGTTGCCCTGTGACACGTGGGATCTTAGTTCCCCGACCAGGGATCGCACCCACATCCCCTGTGTTGGAAGGCAGATTCTTAACCACTGGACCACCAGAGAAGTCCCCACTTGATTTTTTGGACTTAGGCCTTCTCTGTTACAGTGAAACCATGGAAGATGAAGACTTAGTTCTCTCCACACTCCTATAGTCTCACCACTCACTATAATTATATCGCAGTTTTGCTTAGATTGTTTTTATTTTTAAATTTTTTTTATAAATGTATTTATTTTTGGCTGTGTTGGGTCTTCGTTGCGGTGCACGGGCTTTCTCTAGTTGCAGTGAGCAGGGGCTGCTCTTCATTGCGGTGCGCGGCTTCTTATCACGGAGGCTCCTCTTGTCGCAGAGCATAGGCTCTAAGGCGCAGGCTCAGTAGTTGTGGCGCACGGGCTTAGTCGCTCCGTGGCATCTGGGATCTTCCCGGACCAGGGCTCGAACCCGTGTCCCCTGCATTGGCAGGCAGATTCTTAACCACTGCGCCACCAGGGAAGCCCACTTAGATTGTTTTTAGAGTTTACGTTATAAGCACGATTAAAAGCTCCTCACAGCTGAGCTATGTAGTGTATCACGATTACTTTGCTTTTCCTGCTGGACGTTTTGTTTCTCCTGGTGTTAATCATTGCATTTTTGGAGGATGAGTGGGACTTGGTTTTATTATGTATGTATTACCAGTTCAACGCTAAAGTCTACTTCAGGTTTTTTTTTTTTTTTGGTGGTACGCGGGCCTCTCACTGTTGTGGCCTCTCCCGCTGCAGAGCACAGGCTCCGGAGGCACAGGCTCAGCAGCCATGGCTCACGGGCTCAGCCGCTCCACAGCATGTGGGATCTTCCCGGACCGGGGCACGAACCCGTGTCCCCTGCATCGGCAGGCGGACTCTCAACCACTGCGCCACCAGGGAAGCCCTACTTCAGTTTTATAAATCTCTTTTCAGTGTGTTCAGATATTTTAGATGTCCTGCTATCATTTTCATCTTCCTGAAGAAATCCTTCTCAGAGCGCTCTGATGCTATTCCACACTACCCATGTTGCTCTCTTGGCTTGCTGCGCTAATGTCTTCTCCGGCTTTTTATTCGCCATCATCCTGGGGATTCATTTCATCTATTACTTACATTGGATCCTTTTATTTCTGAACCCCACGTCATTTTTGCCTTGTTTTAGTGTAGCACATCCTAGTAGCATTCTGAGGAAGAGTGCTCGAGAAACAAATTTTTAGGTTTAAACTACTTGTATTCATTGTCTGTCACGACATGGTGTGACCAATGTAATTTCCTAGTTTTGTTATTGTACTATATACATGGTTTGTATATGTAACTATTGTTACTGTGTAACAAGTGTACATGAGACCTGTCTATGAATCTATAATTATTCAAAATCAAAAGTTTGAAATATGTCTCTGTTCTCCCACTTCAGTGGGTCTAACATTCTAGGTTGAAAATCACTTTTATCAGAACATTTTAAGGGCTCCATTTTCTTCTAGTTTCTAGTGCTGGTTCTTTAGAAATTTGATGCCCTTTTGACTCTTGAACCTTTATGTAACACCTGTTTTTCCTCTCCAGCAGTATGTAGGATTTTTCCTTTTTCTCTAGTGTTTTGAAATTTCATGATAATATGCCTCAGTATGTGTCTAGTTTCATTAATTACGCAAGGTACTTGATAAACTTTACTTTGGAAACTCATTAGGTTCCAGTACTGGGAAATGTACTTGAGTTACATATTGATGGTTTCCTTCCCTTCTTTTGGTCTCTTCTCTCCTATGGTGCTCAGTGGTCAGATGTTAGACCTCTCAGGCTCATCTTCTCATCTTGTCTTCTTTTTTCCCATCACTCTGTCTTTTTGTTGTACTTTCTGAGATACTACTTCAGCTTTTTCTTCTAACCGTTCTGCTGCGTTGAGTTCTTTATTTTTTCTATCATATTTAAGATGTCTAATAGCTATTTTTATTGTTGTTCATTGAATATTCTCTCTCTTTTTTTTTTTTTTTTGCGGTACGCGGGCCTCTCACTGTTGTGGCCTCTCCCATTGCGGAGCGCAGGCTCCGGACGCGCAGTCTCAGCGGCCATGGCTCACGGGCCCAGCTGCTCTGTGGCATGTGGGATCTTCCCGGACCGGGGCACGAACCCGTGTCCCCTGCATCGGCAGGTGGACTCTCAATCACTGCACCACCAGGGAAGCCCCACTGAATATTCTTTAATAGCAAATGGCAGAGGGAATGTGGGAAGGCAGGAGAGGAAGGAGGCTGGAGTTTTCTCTTCTATACTTGATCAGCATAGTACTCCTGCCCTCACATATGCCTGACAGCCTCAGTTCAGAGAGCATCCTTTCCACAACCCTGGCTTCTTTCTGCCAGGGTAGGGGGAGAAGCTGTCACTGGGCTACATCAAACAAGAGAGGGGATTCGGGGTCTAACCACCTCTTCAGCAGATTTAAAACCTGTCCTCCTCATCTCGACCTGTTTTTAGTTCCTCCACTTCTGGAGGTATCTGTTGTCTTATCCTTTTGCCAGTCTTTGACGTAAATTTAGTTGACCCATAACTTTTCTCCGCATGGGATCTGGTTTTCTTCATTCTCCTATGTGACTTACCACTCCTCCATCTGCTTTTTAGCTTTGGGAAAAAAAAATTTTTTTTTAAATAAATTTATTTATTTTTGGCTGCACTGAGTCTTCATTGCTGCGAGCAGGCTTTCTCTAGTTGCAATGAGCGGGGCCTACTCTTTGTTGTGGTGCACAGGCTTCTCATTGCAGTGGCTTCTCTTGTTGCAGAGCATGGGCTCTAGGCATGTGGGCTTCAGTAGTTGTGGCACGCAGGGTCAGTAGTTGTGGCTGGCAGACTCTAGAGTGCAGGCTCAGTAGTTGTGGCGCACGGGCTTAGTTGCTCTGCAGCATGTGGGATCTTCCTGGACCAGGGCTCGAACCTGTGTCCCCTGCATTGCTGGTCGGATTTCTTTCTTTCTTTTCTTTTTTTAATTTATTTATTTTATTTATTTATTTTTGGCTGAGTTAGGTCTTTGTTGCGGTGCGCAGGCTTCTCATTGCAGTGGTTTCTCTTGTTGCGGAGCACGGGCTCTAGGCCTGTGGGCTCAGTGGTTGTGGCTCGCAAGCTCTAGAGCACAGGCTCGGTAGTTGTGCACAGGCTTAGTTACTCTGAGGCATGTGGGATCTTCCCAGACCAGGGCTCGAACCCCTGTCTCCTGCACTGGCAGGCGGATTCTTAATCACTGCGTCACCAGGGAAGCCTGGTAGTCGGATTTCTAACCACTGCGCCACCAGGGAAGTCCCGAGAATTTTGTTGCTTTTACTTTTTCTCTCATTCTGCCTCTCCTTTTAGGCTTTTACCTTTAAAAATTTCCTTTCTGTTGTTTTCATGGGGATTCAAGAGGGAACAAACCCAAATAGATGTGTTTAATCTGCCTGTCTTAACAGTAAGTTACCCCTTAACTCTTTTTGTTTTTTAATTAATTAATTAATTTATTCATTTTTGGCTGCATTGGGTGTTCATTGTGGCGAGCGGGGGCTACTCTTCCTTGCAGTGCGCGTGCTTCTCTTCCTTGCGGTGTGCGTGCTTCTCATTGTGGTGGCTTGTCTTTGTTGTGGAGCATGGGCTCTAGGCACACGGGCTCAGGAGTTGTGGCTCACGGGCTCTGGAGTGCAGGCTTAGTAGTTGTGGCGCATGGGCTTAGTTGCTCCGCGGTATGTGAGATCTTCCTGGGCAAGGGATCAAACCCACGTCCCCTGCATTGGCAGGCGGATTGTTTTTTTTTTTTTTTTTTTTTTGCGGTACGTTGGCCTCTCACTGTTGTGGCCTCTCCCGTTGCGGAGCACAGGCTCCGGACGCTCAGGCTCAGCGGCCATGACTCACGGGTCCAGCCGCTCCGCGGCATGTGGGATCCTCCCGGACCGGGGCACGAACCTGCGTCCCGTGCATCGGCAGGCAGACTCCCAACCACTGCACCACCAGGGAAGCCTGGCAGGCAGATTCTTAACCACGGCACCACCAGGGAAGTACCCCCTTAACTCTTTTTTTTTTAAAAATAAATTTATTTATTTTATTTATTTATTTTTGGCTGTGCTGAGTCTTTGTTGCTGCGCACGGGCTTTCTCTAGTTGTGGTGAGCAGGGTCTACTCTTTGTTGCAGCGCACGGGCTTCTCATTGCAGTGGCTTCTCTTGCTGCGGAGCATGGGCTGTAGGTGCGAAGGCTTCAGTAGTTGCAGCATGTGGGCTCAGTAGTTGTGGCTTGAGGGCTCCAGAGCGCAGGCTCAGTAGTTGTGGCACACGGGCTTAGTTGATCCGTGACATGTGGGATCTTCCCGGACCAGGGCTCGAACCCATGTCCCCTGAATTGGCAGGCGGAGTCTCAACCACTGCGCCACCAAGGAAGTCCCCCCACCTTTAACTCTTTAACCTCTGAGAGTGTGGATATTATCTCCACAAAGATCTCGAATTATTTCCCGATTGGCTATCCAGTGGATACTTTTCTGCTCTTATCCTATTTAACTTTGCAGTTACATTGATACTTTGATAATGGAGTACACACATTCCTTCTTCAGTCTCCTATACTCTCGTCTCCTGTGATACCAGGACTTTTACCTCAGGCTGCTCTTTTGTGAACTCTTCTTCCCCTGCTCTACCCTTAAATGTCAGTGTTCCACAGTAAATTTGCAGTGTGTGGTCTCATCCAGATTGATGATTTTTGGTGTTGTCTGTCTCTTCATGATTTTCAAATCTGTGTCTTTGGTCCGGGTTTCTCTCCTGAGCTCCGGCTCAGTGAAGTCACCTGTTTAAAGGAATTCTTAGCTAAGTTGCCTCACTGATGCCTCAGACTGAACTGTGTCTCCCTCTGCACCCTCCAGTTGTTGCCACTGGCACCACCACCACCAGCTAACTCCCCTCCGTCCAACTTACCCCTGCTTGGATATGTTCTTTGTGTATGACATTACTGTCTAACCATTTTCTCAATCCATAAACCTAGGAGTTATACTCGACTCCTTCTGCTTGATCACTACTGTCTGTCTGCCTGTCACCAAGTCCCCAGTTTTCTTACTCCATTTCCTACTCTGTTGCCCACTGCCTTGGTTCAGGCACCTGAATTAAGTTACACCTGCATTAATGCAGTAGTTTTGTAACTGGTGTCTCTAATTCTGGCTCCATTTATTCCATTCTTCAGATTGCTGCCATAGCCATCTCTACCTAATCCTTCAGCGTAGAGTTGAGACTGCTTGGCATGGCACAGAAGGCCTCTCCTGCCTACCTCTGACTTGTCTTCTGAAGTCTCTTTGCATTCCTTTAGTTGTAGCCAGACCGATCTCTTTGTGGTTCCTTAAACACATTTATGATTTTGAAAATGAATTATATTCTGTCCTCCCCTGCTTCATTTAGCAAACTCTGTTCCTTTAAGATTTTTCTGTACTTTCACCTGCTCCGGAAAGATCTTTCATTTTCAAGTTTGAGTTGTGTGTCATTTTTTGTGCACATCTTTATACTTTCTTACACAGAATGTCATTATTGGTTTCTACTTGGCTGTCTCTCCCACTGGTCTGTAAGCTCCTTGAGAGCAGGGATTGCTTCCTTATTTGTATGCTCAGCTTGTAGCACAGTGCCTGGCCTTTATTGTCAGTGTAAGTTCAGTTCCCCTCTTCATTCACTCTTAAAACTGAACTGTCTTAGTCTTGCTGTTCTTTCCTTCCCTTCTAATGTCCTTCGCACCATTATTTGCTTAAGAGGAAGCTTCCATGGGCCAGGATAAGGATTAATAAGGCACTCTCACTGCGGCTGCTGAGCAGGAGCAAATTTTAGATAAGATGACTCTGACCATGTGCTTCCTTTTCTCTGTGACCTGAACTTTTCCCTTCTTGGTGACCAGAATGGAGCGCCTCAGAAGATATTGAGTAATGATAAAATATTTACTAATTAGAGATTAGCTTAATTTGAAATGCAGAAGCAGTCAGCATATGCTGTTCATGGATACGTGTATATGGATATGTGTGTGTCTGTCTCAAACTGCTGCCCACCACACTCCCTACCCTGACAAAGGGCAGTGTTTCTGGAAGGAATGTGACTCATGCTTAATTTCTTCACGCTCAGTTTTATAAGAAGACCAGACAGCTGCCCATCTTAATGAAGTGCTGTGAAGAGATCCAGCCACATCAATGGAAGCCACCTGTAGAGAGGGAAGAACACCGGCTTCCATTCTGGTTAAAGGTACAGCCCTCCTCCTCAAAGTATGTCAGAAGTAGAAGGTCACTAGAAACCCGGCGGAAATGTCAAAGGCTACTTTACACCTCTGATGCTTTAGTTGTAGACCTAGTACTTAAGAAATCTTCTTCAGTTACCCTTCCTCTCCCACTTCTCCACCTGATTCTATAACCTTTTAAAAATAGTGGTTAAAATGCTAGTTTCTTAAAGGAAATTCAGAGGAGAGTTTCTAGAGTATATATTTGGAATGTAGCCTTTTTAGAACTATCTGATATCATGCAGAAAAATCCTTCTTAAAAAGATGTCTCGAGACTGTCCTGGAAAGGTACCTAACATCTAGGAAGCACAATTATTATTATTTTTTAATATGTTTATTGGACTGTAGTTGCTTGACAATGGTGTGTTAGTTTCTGCTGTACAACAGAGTGAATCAGCTGTATGTATACATATATCCCCATATCCCCTCGCTCTTGAGCCTCCCTCCCACCCTCCCTCTCCCACCCCTGTAGGTCATCACAAAGCATCGAGCTGATCTCCCTGTGCTATGCAGCAGCTTCCCACTAGCCATCCGTTTTACATTTGATAGTGTATATATGTCAGTGCTACTCTCTCACTTTGTCCCAGCTTCCCCTTCCTGCCCTGTGTCCTCAAGTCTGTTCTCTATGTCTGCATCTTTATTTCTGCCCTGCCACTAGGTTCATCATTACCGTTTTTTAGATTCCATATATGTGCACTAGCGTATGGTATTTGTTTTTCTCTTTCTGACTTACTTCACTCTGTATGACAGACTCTAGGTCCATCCACCTCATTACAAATAACTCAGTTTTGTTCCTTTTTATGGCTGAGTAATATTCCAGTGTATATTTGTGCCACATCTTCTTTATCCATTCATCTGTTGATGGACATTTAGGTTGCTTCCATGTGCTGGCTATTGTAAATAGTGCTGCAGTGAACATTGTGGTACATGTATCTTTTTGAATTATGGTTTTCTCAGGGTATATGCCCAGTAGTGGGATTGCTGGGTCATATCATAGTTCTCTTTTTAGGTTGTTTTTTTTGGCAGTATGCAGGCCTCTCACTGTTGTGGCCTCTCCCGTTGCGGAGCACAGGCTCCGGACGCGCAGGCTCAGCGGCCATGGCTCACGGGCCCAGCCGCTCCGCAGCATGTGGGATCTTCCCGGACCAGGGCGTGAATCCGCGTCCCCTGCATCGGCAGGCGGACTCTCAACCACTGCGCCACCAGGGAAGCCCTCTTTTTAGTTTTTTAAGGAACCTCCATACCATTCTCCATAGTGGTTGTATCAGTTTACATTCCCACCAGCAGTGCAGGAGGGTTCCCTTTTCTCTACACCCTTTCCAGTATTTATTGTTTGTAGATTTTTTGATGCTGGCCGTTCTAACTGGTGTGAGGATACCTCATTGTAGTTTTTTTTTGTTTGTTATTTTTATTTTTATTTTTATTTTTATTTGTTTTGTGCGGTACGCGGGCCTCTCACTGTTGTGGCCTCTCCCGTTGCTGAGCACAGGCTCAGGACGCGTAGGCTCAGTGGCCATGGCTCACGGGCCCAGCTGCTCCGCGGCATGTGGGACCTTCCCAGACCGGGGCATGAACCCACGTCCCCTGCATCGGCAGGCGGACTCTCAACCCCTGCGCCACCAGGGAAGCCCCTCATTGTAGTTTTGATTTGCATTTCTCTAATAATTAGTGATGTTGAGCAGCTTCTCATGTGCTTCTTGGCCACCTGTATGTCTTCTTTGGAGAAATGTCTGTTTACGTCTTCTGCCCATTTTTGGATTGGGTTGTTTTTTTTTTTTGATATTGAGCTGCATGAGCTGCTTGTAAATTCTGGAGATTAA